>JAQZBX010023590.1:0-30732 GCA_029593785.1 Cabassous unicinctus | reverse complement strand
AAGAAGCCCAAACAGGAACTGATTAGGAAAAAAAATTAGTAAGCTATTTATATGTGTTCAGGGAGCTGAATGATACCATGTCTGAAGAACTAAAATAAACTATGATAATATCTCACCAAATAAAGGATATTAATAATGAGACATAAATTATAAAAGTGAAACAAACAGAAATTCTGGAATTGAAAAGTGCAATAACTGATATGAATAATACACTACAGAAGCTCAATGGCAGATTTGAGCAAGTAGAAGAAAAAAATCAGCAAACTTTAAGACAGGTCAGTGTAGAGTATACAGTCTGAGGACTCCAAAAATAAAAAAATAAAAAAAGATGAAGGAGAATTTGCAGAGGCTCAAGTATCTGTGGGACACTGTCAAGATGGATAATGGTAGCCCCAAAGAAAGATGAGACAGACAGGATAGTTGAAAGAATAATGGTCAAAATCTCTCAAATTTGATGAAAGACATTATCTTTACACATTTAAGAAGCTCAATGAACTCCACTTAGTATAAACTCAAAGAGATTATCATAGTCAAATTGTCAAAAGCCAAAAACAAAGAAAGAATCTGGAAAGCATCAATAAAGAAGGATCCTCTTACATTGTTGATGGGAATGTAAAATGGTATAGATACTTTGGAAAACAATTTAGCAGCTCTTCAAATGTTAAGCATACAGTTATGATATGAATCAACATTTCTAGTCTTTTGTATATATCCAAGAGAACTGAAAATATATATTCATTAAAAAAACTTGCACAATAAATGTTTTTGTAAGCATTATTTACAGCAATCAAAAGATGAAAAAAAAAAATCAACTAATGAACATACAATTAAAGTGTGGAATATTCATCTAATGAAATATTATTCAGTCATAAAAAGGAATTTTCCAACATGGAGTCAAAAAAATGGAAGAACAATTAAAACTGTATGCTTATTAGAAGAATCCAGACATAAAAAGCATTTATTGTATTATTACATTTATATGAAATTCCATAATAAGGAAATCCATTGGGACAGAGAGTAGATTTGGGATTTCCAGAGGAAGGGGAAAAGGAAGATCATAGAATGACTACTGTTAAAGTATATATACACAGTAACAGAATAAAATTTTTAAAAATCCATGTAACAACAATACACGAACAGTGTTCACTGAGTCAAACAGCAGTCTATAGCTAATAGCACAATTATAAAAATGTGCTTTCATCAATTGCAACAAATGTTCCACACCAATGAAAAGTGTTGGTGGTGGAGCAGTATATGGGAATCCTATATTTTATGCATGATTGTTCTGTAAACCCGTGACTTCTCTAATAAAGAAAAACAAGAAATATAGAGTTTCACTCAGAGTGACGAATATGTTCTGGAATTAATGGTGATTATTGCACAAGCTTGTTAATATGCTAAAAATCCACTGAACTGTACACACTAACTTGATGAATTTTATAGTATGTGGATTATATTTCAATTTAAAAAATACACCTAGGTGTAAATTTCCAAGAAAAGATAATCATTAAGTTAAAAGGGGATAGATGTAGGAGGATCTATTATATTAGAGAATAATTCTATATAAGAGAAAACCTTGTCAAACTTAGAAATCAAGGTATTAGAGACAATTACATAGGAAAATAATCAATTAATAATTTTGTCCAAAATGACTCTTTCAATGTAGACATTAACTATCTACCTTACCATTTGAGGAGTCCGGCACCAGACCCAAATCCTGTGTGATTCTTCAGTCCTGACAACAGGCAGTTACAAACACTTTACCTTACAGGCCTTACAGACTTGGTGCACAGTCAGTGCATTCCAGCTTCTGAAGAGAGTTGCAAGCAGGGACTAATCCTGCCCACCCCACGCCCCCGGTTGGTCATGACCCTACTCTACATACATGCCTAATCCAAAACCTTTCTCAGGTGCTTCTGCTGAGACTTCTTAACAAGGAGAAGAAAGGGAAGACCTTAAAGACATTTTTCTGCACTCTGACTCAGTACTTTTCCACTCGTAGCCATCCCCTAACTCTGCACCCTTGCCTCCAGGTCCATAAAACTTCAGGAGCCTTTTATTCAGGGCTCCCTTGGCATTGAGATATTACCCTCACATTTGTGCCAATCTATCTGACCTTCATTCACCTAGTAGGGCCATTCCACAGAAGAAAATGCAACAAGGGGAGCCAGCACTTTTCCTCTAAGTTAACCTCTTGCTTACACCATTATTACAATAGGTGATTAAAGTATTACTATTGTTATCATTTCCATTTTGACTTTGAATGTTTTAAATGGCTACCTTTGACATCTGGCAGATCAGCTTTGGCCTTAGCTCAGCTCATCTCCTTTCTTGACATATCCAGGAGATCAGAGCTCATCTTACATGCTGATATCAGTAATGGAGATAAGATGAAAGCTACAGATTCTACATATCAGGAACATACATCAACTTATAAAGTTCCAATCTTTAGCAACTTTTCCTAAGCTACCACATACAAAGGAAACAATTTCAAAAACGTATCTGCATATACAAACTTGGACTCATAGTATTAATGCCAATGTCAATTTGTCAATATATTGGCATAACTTTATGTATCACACACATTAAATATCACAAACAAAAAACTCAAAACATCTCAGCTATAATTCACAATGATAAATCATTCTATTGAAATGATACAATCTCTTCCCCTTTGGAGTTTACCAAATTAAAATAATTTTAACTTTTATTCTTCATCAAAGATATTATCTTTCAAATTAATGTTATTATATTCCTAGAGATTAGAAGTAATAAACTGAATATAAGACTCCTAGGAAGTCATTGATGTAAATGCAACTATGACTAATACAATTAATTTGATGAGAGTGACATAATACTATAAGTGATGTACAAAATATGTATTCAGTACATGGTGATCAGACAATACTTTGTAAATTGGGGGAATCCTCATTATACACTTATATTTCTGCATATCAAACATTCCAGCATTTTGCAAGGTAATTACATTTGTCATTTTATCCATAATGCAGTGAAGCATTCATGTAAACATCTCTACTAAAAATTGAAAGCCTGGTTATTAAGATGTTTAAATGAATTTTCATCTTCAAGTATAAAAAACTATAATTGATATCCTATAGTGAAATTTGTCAGGTAGCAGATATCACAAGTCCTCATGTATGTTATAACATAGAGTTCCCAGAGCATAGCTTTTTAGGAATTTTGTTTACTAATGTATTTTCTCTACATTAAGTAATAGTGATTTTAAATACCACTATGACCTTATTCATCTTTTTGTTTTAATTCCACCAAGTTTTAATTCTTTCTGATGATTCTTAGCTTTGGTATCTTAATTTTATTAATTCTGAAGGCTAAAAATTCATCATTCATATGATCTAGATTAAAATAATTTTAGTATTTATTATTTTCTATACCATGACAATCTCTAAAATAAAAGTAGTTAAATATCCATTAATTTTTATACTATATTTTATTCAAAAGTAAAAAATAATATAAGTAGGAGAAATATATATTTTGAAAATTTCAAAGGTCCTGCATCACATTAGTCTTCAAATTGTCATGAATTTTGTTGTCTGCAATAAAAACAGTTTTCTGATTTGTTACTCCATAGAATTACTGGGTATGTAACAAACACAACATATCGTCTGTATCTGAATTTATAGTGGTAAACCACAATCTTTAGAAAAAAAATGATTTAAGTGTTTGGCTGACTTGATACAAGCTGCCACAAATAGTATGATGGAAAGATAATTGCCAGCTTATCAATTTATACAGTTTTTAATTGGTGAGACTATTGATGAGGTTAAGGAGAAAACATCAATTTTCTGCTTCTGGAGTTTAGGTAGTGAAGGAATGGAGGGTAGGAATTTATGTTTCTTTCATAACAGTGAGAAAAAGCACAATTTTGAAATAAATTGATTGCTAAGTGATACCTTATCTCCTTGTAATTTAATTTAAAATTATTTTATCATTTAAGAGCTTTATGAAAATATCAGAAGCTTTTCAAGAATATAAATGGCAATGTAATGGGATCCTTAGTCCTTTATATCAAGAACCATTTGACAAAGTTTCATCTTCATTGAGACACTAGTAAATCACCTACAAATTATGTTAGAATTTACAAATATAATAATACAGTTTTGTTGAGATAAAAATCAATGCTGTGAACAAGCTGTTTGAATATACCTGATATACCCTTTTAATTACTGCTTTTTATTTTTGATCCCTTGAAGAATCATGCTAAATTTGAACAAGACACAATAAGGATACTAGATTATTTTTAACTGAACTTCTGCTGAAACAGGTCTTTTCTCTCCTGCCAATTCCAAATCTTCCTCCATTTCACTGAGCAATAATATATGAGATTCATTGAGTTACCAAGTGCTAATGTGAGCAGATGCACATGGGAGAAGTAAATGTGATAGAAGTCATGATATCAAGGCAGTGAAGGAAGGCAGGATAGAAGGCCTTAGATAAAGGCTTTGAAGGAAAATATGGAATATTAGTCAGCCAAAGGGGTGTTGATACAAGGTACCAGAAATCTGTTGGCTTTTATAAATGGTATTTATTTGGGGTAGAAACTTACAGTCACAAGGCCATAAAGTGTAAGTTACTTCCCTCATCAAAGTCTGTTGCCATGTGTTGGAGCAAGATGGCTGCTGGTCTCTGTGAGAGTTCAGCTTTCCTCTTCAGGCTCCATGGTCTCAGTTTCTTTTGGTCTCAACTGTAGGCTGGTATAAGGCTTGTCTCTCTCCCCAGGGCTCATTTCTTCCCGGGTTCAGCTGCTCTGGTGTCTCCACAAGGTCACCTGTAGACTTTCAGGCTTTCTCTCTTCCCGGGGCCTCTGCAGTGTCTACGGAGCCATCTCTATTCCTCTGTGTTCTTCTCCTATGTATTTACTTCCCGGAGCTCCAGCATCAAAACTCCAACTCTTTCCTCTGCTATGTCATTTTCTCTGTGAGTACCCACCCACCAAGGGGGCAGGGACTTGACGTCCTATTTATGTGGCCCAATCAAAGCCCTAATCATACTTTAATCAAGTAAAAGTGAAACCTCTGAAGTTAATACAATCTAATACTCTCAGAGGAACAGATCAGTTTAAAAATAATCCAATATCTATTTTTGGAATTCATAAACCATATCAAACTGCTACATATGACTAAAGAGATAACATGGTTCTTCTGGACAGAGCATGGAGAATATTAAACTTAGATCCAAAACTCAGGTAGTAATTGGATCTTCCTGAAACATGAATGAGGACTAACAGGTTAAGCTACCCAAAGAGACAGGGTAGTCAAATTCTTATACCTCATAGCATTCATTTCCAATTCATGATTTCATACACCTCCAAAACTATTCTACACAAGAAAAGAGGAAAGAGGAAGCACAGTGATTTGGGAAGTCAGCCTGCATACACATTCTCTTTGGATGATTTGGGGAGCCAAATTTAAACAAACTCAAGCAGAAGCTGTCATAGGAATACTACTCAATGGGTTGGTTTAAACAATTAGAATATTGTTTCATGGTTTTGGAAGCTAGAAGGCAAAATCAAGGTCTCAACAGGCTATGTTTTCTCCCAGAGTCTGTAGCATTCTGGTGCTGACTCACCATATCCTTGGGCTACTTGGCTTGTATCCCTACCTCCATCACATGGTTTCTCCTACTGATTCTACATTTTTCTGATAGTCATCTGTTTCTGTCTAGATTTCCTTCCTAAGAAAGACTTTAGCCATATGGATTAAGGGCCATCCTTAAATAA
Organism: Cabassous unicinctus; assembly: GCA_029593785.1. Lineage (NCBI taxonomy): Eukaryota > Metazoa > Chordata > Mammalia > Cingulata > Chlamyphoridae > Cabassous > Cabassous unicinctus. The sequence continues at coordinate 24,974 of JAQZBX010023590.1, read as the reverse complement.
TTTGGCCTAATCTTCTTTGAATGAAAGAATTCAAATGAATCCACACCTTAACTAAGTATAACATCTATAAAAGTCCTATTTAAAATAGTTTCACACACACAAGACTGGGGGTCAGGATTTAACATGTCTTTTTCGGAGGACATGATACAATCACCATTATGGATTATGGTCCAGTCTACCTTCTGGATCCCAAAAAGACATGTTCTTCTCACATACAAAATACATTCAGCCCATCCCAATATTCCAAAAAGTCTTATGCCATTTCTATATAGCTTCTGGGATGACAGTTTTGACATTTCTAAATCCAAAGTGTCATCAAAATCAGTTATGAGTGTGGCAAAATTCCTCTTCATCTGTTGTTCTGAGAAACTAGAAACCAAGTTTTCTGTTTCCAAAATATAATGCTGGAGCAGGCATAGGATAGACATCTGGGGAGAAACTGGAAGGAAAGCAAGAGTCATGGGTCCCAAACAAGTCTGAAACCTTACATTGCAAACTCCATTAGATTCTAAGGTCTGAGAGTCATCTGTGGATTGATGCTTTGTCCTTTTGCCTGCTGGAGTAGCATCCCTACACTTTCTATATGCTGGCATAGTGACCTTACTTCCACAAATGCCAGGCATAGGCCTCACCTTCTCTGAGCACTAGTACAAACCATGCTCTCCCAGAATACTGAACTCGGACAAAAGCCTCACACTATCCAAAGTGCGAGGTGGAAGCCCCTCTCCCTTAGCCTGAGGAATTGTCTTCAGTTCAGTCCTCTGCTTCCATGGTTCTGCTCTGAAAGTCATTTTTCCTTCATTTTTCCCCTTTCCATCCCTTTCAGTTTAGGCTGGTAACACTTCTGTTCATACAAATTTTCAAACTTTGTCAGTTTTCTATGCTATTCAAGGATGTCCAAGCTATCAGATGAAAGGATCTTCCTCATATCCTTCCTGGACAACTGAATTGCCAAACATGATTTCATCTGAGGTGGTTGACAGGATCCATTTTTATCCATAAACATACACACAGTATGCTGCCTTTCAGGAATTCACCTTCTGGAAGTTCAGGGAGGGCCCTTAGAGGGTTAGTTTGGCTCCTAGTCTCAGAACATGCTATCTGGATAAGCTGAGAATTTCCCAAACATTCAGTGCTGGTTCCTTTTTGCTTAACAGTTCATTCTTCAATTTATCCCTTTCCTCTCTCATTTTACTATAAGCAGCAAGAAAAAAAACAGGAAGAACTATCCACTCATAGCCTGGTAATCAACTCTGCTCAGTATCAAAGTTCTGCTTTCCACCTGACATCAGAACACCATTTCACCAAGTTCTCTGCCACTTTATGGCAAGGCTATCCTATCCTCTAGTTTCCAATAATACATTCACTTTCCCTTCTAAATTTTCACCTAAAACACCTTTAAGGTTCATATTTCTACCAACATTCTTTTCAAAGCTATCTAGGCTTTTCCATTATTCAATTCTAAAACCAGTTCTACATTTTTTGGTATTTGTAATAGCAGCACCATTTTTCCCATTAACCAAAATCTAGTAGAAACATGAACAAAATCTGTAGTAGAAACAGAGAGAAAAACAGAATCAACAGGATGCACAGACAGCACAAACACACACTATATATTTACACACACATACATATATATGTATCTATATTAATATATAGATAGAGATATAAATTTATTATGAATAATTATTTCATGCAACCATGGGAGCTGGCAAGTTTGAATTCTGTAATGTAGGCCTCAAGCTGGACACTCTGATAAAGGTGATTCTCAAGTGTTGCTTGTTCATATCACCCAGGGGAATCAGGCTGCTTAAATTGAGGCTGAAATTCTTTTGAGTTTCTGAAATTCTAAGTTTGGCTTTAAGTCCTCCAACTGATTTTACGAGGGGATTCCCCTCATTGCTGTGGGCAATCTCCTTTGTCAATTGTAGGTGCAACCAGCCATAGAGGTATTAACTGATTATAGATTCGTAACCATCCATGAAATGCCCTCACAGTAACAATCAGGCCAGTACTTGCTTGCTCAAACAACTGAACACCATAAGCAAGCCAAGTTAATACATGCTGTAAATCTTCATCCCACCAAGCACCTCTTCCTCTAGTCTCCGTGATGTCCTCAGTTCAAGTCTCCCTCTGCTGTAAGTCCTTTGCTGTAACTTTCCAAAAAATTCTTTAAGTAACTAAAAATACTGTCTTGTATTTTTGGGTGTTTGGGTTATATTCCAGGTCCTTTTATCCAATCTAAGGGCAGTGTCGACCTCCAGGGCCCTCATACTCTATTCCTTTCATTGCTGGCATCACACAGAATCATGTCTAATATTCATGGTTTCCCAATAGAATGTGGGCAATAACTTGCCTGAGTATATAAAACTCAACTTGATTTGCTCTACTATATGGCCAAAGATACAATGAATACTATAAAAATAGTCAAGTTTAAAAATTCATATCCTAGCACCTAATAGCATATATTATAAAATAGAGACATTATCTATTTGTCAGTGTGTATGTCTGTCTATCTGTCTATCTATCTATCTATCTATCTATCTATCTATCTATCTATCTATCTATCTATCTATCTATCTATCTACCTGTCTATCTCATTTGACAGTTCATGTGGCATGCATCAAGATTGGTCTTCCTTGTTCCATCATTGATCTTGTAATCATTTCCAGTATTAACTCAAAGTAAAACATGTCCTTTAATTTCCTAAAACATTTCTAAATAAATAGTTGATAGTATTCAGCTCTGAATGAATCCTTAGCAATATATAGAAATATACATAATTTAGTCATTCTTAATTACTGGCAAATTCAAATGCTTTTTGAAGTATGCATTTTTCTAAACTTTTTATTCTTTTGTTTTTTTTACAAAGGGCCCTGATAAAATAAGTGAAGTAGAATTTGTGAAAGGGAGACAAAAACAAAGATATAAAGGCAGAAGTTCAGATTTAGGTCTAATTATGTAGAACATAATTTTCATTGCCAGGAGCCAGTTGATCAAAAGCCCTATAATTAGGTGAAGTACACAGCATTAAAAGGGTGAGACTATTATATTATATGTAAATTGAATGCTAGAACATTTACATGAAAATAATAATCATCATTATTGTTATGAGTCACAAATACTCTAGATACCTAACACAACATAGAATTACACTGGGTCCTTGAACATAATGCTCATGCCCTAAAGTAGACACAGCTGTCTGCTACCAACTCAGAATGGAAAAGGGATTTGGACACAGAGTGGAAAAGATAGGCAACAAAATAGAGAAATCAATCGAAAAACACAGTGGCTCTGTTTTCAGAGAGTTCTGTTCTTCCTCTTTGATTAGAAAGTTAAGTTTTATAGTTTTAAAATGAAGAAAGGCAAGGAGGTTACAGAGCTGACCAGAAAACTTTTGGGCAAATTGTGCACATTATATGCTGGAAATAGAGATTATCTCTTTTTTAAGAAGATCCAGAAAAATATTTTTCCTCCTTCAGCAATTACCCAGCCTAGATCTAATATGTGGGGATTTGATGAAGACTTTTCTCACTCTCTCATTCAAACTATGGCCTGTAATAGCTCAAGTATTGTCATATCATTTAATGCACAAATTAATGTCAGACTTAGTTCTCCCAAAGTTTTTATTCTATGCTATCCATGCAGGTCAATTGCTTTACTCTAACACATGTATACTATATTTAGTACTATGTTATATATAAAGGAGATATTAATGAGTCCATACTGATACAAACAAATGATTAAATAAATGGGGAGAATAGACAAATCTCTTATGCAGAATTCCATTACAATTTAGGTAGATTCTTCACCTTCAAGGAAGTGGAGAAAAACTCCATACTCCTTAAGGTTGGGATACACATAATGACTTCATTCCAAAAAGTAAAGTATAAAAGGGATGAAAAAAGAATAATTTTATAGTGGAAAAACACGAAAAGCACAATTTCAGCTAGGTGAGTGACCTTAGCATCAACAGTGAGAGGTCATGTTGGTATTATTACCTTCCATTGGATGTGATGAAAATGTCTTTTATCTCTGTGGTTTCCCTTCAAAAATCCATAACTCTAGTTTAAGCATAAGTAAATCATCAGACAAATCCCAATTGAGGGCAGAAAATAGCAGGAACAAAGAAAAAGGTATTTTAGAGCCGAGCTCTTCAATACAGTACCCACTAGCCACATACAGCTATTGAGCACTTGAATTGTGGCTAGTACAAATTGAAATGTGCTGTGCATGTAAACATATACACTAGATTTTGAAGACTGAGGATGCAAAAATGTAAAATACTTCATTACTATTTGTATACTGATTACTTGTTGAAATTATAACATTTTATATATATTTACTTATATCAAATACGTTACTAAAATTAATTTCACCTGTTTCTGTATGCTTTTTTTTTAAAATGTGGCTATTGGAAATTTAAAACTTGTATCTCTGGCTCACATTATACTTCTATTGGATAGTGCTGCTTTAGAACATCACATATATTTGGAAAATATTGATATTTTTGACATGCTAGATACCTTGTCCCAAATTGACCTTAGAATTTTCTCCAAGCGTATGTTATTCTGAGGAGTCAAAAGGTAATTTAAAGACTCAGAGAAGTCTTCTAGAAGACACCTACTTGTATCAACTATCTATTCTATCATGTAATCTTTTGTTACATGACACGCTGTCAAAAACCTGGTGGCTTAAAACATCAATAGCCATTTGTTTGATTATTATCCTCTGTTCTCGATTAGTATCAGTCATATGATTCTTCTGCTTGTTCTTTTAGGTTTAGGTAGTTGGGACAGAGAAATTATGTCTCAAAAAGTCTAAAATTTTACCATTTGTCTGTTTAGAGAAAGAGTTAGCCAGCCCTTTATATAAATTAAATCAGTCATGAATATTGCAAAACACCACAGACAATATATTTAATAATTTATTTTAACTAAATGTTATTAATCACTAAAACTGGAATATCCATGATGAAAATGATTCATTTGTTTGTTTTGAAGTGGTCAATTGGTTCCGTTCAAGTATGGTTTTCCCAGAGCCCTTCATATTTGGTAATATTTCAAAACCATTTGAAAATGGGCAATCAATATTTTAAATACAAAGCTACATTTGATACTGAAAGATGGAGTAAGCCAATTAATTAAATAATTTTAACTTATTTAATTAGCTGTGAAACAATAAAATAGGAATTGAACACTTTAAGGCTTATATTGACTTTGGAGAACTGAGAATTGTAGAACTAGTTCTAATAATTATTATTTCTAAATGATCCTCAAAATCTGAATACTTTTGAATAGCAACAAATGATAGTTTCAATTTTCTGTAGCAGGAGAAAAGTTAGCTACTTCAATTACAACACCAAAATATTATAATAGGTTTAAGAGAGCAATGATCATAATGCTTACAGCATCTTTAAAATATAAGACTAGATGAGATACCAACAGTGATAAATACTTTTTTCACATGAAATGGGAAATTAAATCTAGAAATCTGTTGAAACATTTTCATCAGCTCTATAAATTTGTAAACCCTTTACAAATACTTAGGACCCATAATTTTCGTATATTATTTTTATTTACAGACTCAATTTAAAAGTGTTACCTCATAAGTAAGTAAAGCAGATATATCATATGACTGCCATCAGTAGGTTATCAAAGATTTTTATGTAAGAAATTATGTCAAAATATATAAGACAATAATTTCCTGTTCAATTTTTGTTGTTACCCATGTGTATTTCTTGGACTTGCTGAACAAAGAGAATCCATTTTACTTAGACTAGTTCTTTAATTAGAATGATGTTCCTCAAACTGGAAAGTAAAAGTACAATTTAAACAGAAAACAAGAATGAAACCAAGACAAAACATTAATTCTGAAGTAGGAATTTATCACAGTTAAACCAAGTGAGATAAGACATTTAATTAGAAGCCTCACAATAGAGACTGAGTGAATAAAAGCCTCCAAGGGCCTTGCTAAACTAACACTTAATTGTGATAGAATTTTAGAAACTCTTTGCCTGCAAAATATTTGATATAAGTGGCAATGTCTGTTGACTTTGAAAGTTAACTTTCTGTGGTAACCAAGAGGATAAGGTAGACTAAAATAAATATTTCAAAGCTATATTTGTAGAGTGTGAATGAAAGTTCCTTTAAGTTTCATAAAAGTTCTTCAGAAAAAAAGATAAGAACCTTGACCAAAGGACCACAATCCTAAGAAACTGACACACCAAAAGATTTACTAAACCATTCAGACATACAATATTAGCAAATACATCCCTGATTGGTGCAGAAATCCAGCTGAGTCCTGAGAAATTGTTCATTACATTGCAAAGTCTATTCCAGACTTTGTACCATTCAAGAACTTTTTACTACTGCCAATGGACCCTTTATCCAAAATTTAGTCTTTAGTCTAATATTGTATTTAGATAATATATTATATATTCCAGTGGAGCCTTTTCTGTAATTTTGTTTTGTTTATTCACTGTTTGTATATTTATTTATTTTTTTTATAAATACTGATTAGGGTTAAGTCCACATATCGTTTTTTTTTTAACTAGAGAAGTTGTACTTTTACAGAAAAATCATATAAAAATAGTGTTTTCATATATCACCACTATTATTAACACTTGGCATTAGTGTGGTACCTTTATTTAAATTGATGAAAATATTGAAATTGTGTTATTAACTATACTCCATAGTTTAAATAAGGATTTATCTTTTTCCCATATACTATGCTATTCTTAGCACCTTGCATTAGTGTGGTGCTTTTATTACAAGTAATGAAAGAACATTTTTATAATTGTACTATTAACTCTAGTCATTCATTTACAATCATGCTCACTGTGTTGCATGGTCCTATGTTTTATCTTTTAATTTTTATTCTAGTGACATATATACGATCCAAAATTTCCCTTTTAAACCACATTCACATATACATTTCAATGTTGTTAATGACACTCACAATGTAGGGCTACCATCACCACCATCCATTTCCAAAACTTTACAATCAACCTAAATAGAAATTCTGTACAAATTTAGCGTTAGCTCCCATTTCCTACCCCAACCCAGCCCCATGTAATCTATATTCTAGATTCTAACTCTATGAGTTTGCTTATTTTAATTATTTCACATAAGTGAGATCATACAGTATTTGTCCTTTTGTTTCTGGTTTATTTTATTCAATATATGGTCATCAAGATTCATCCTTGTTGCCACATGAAACAGAACTTCATTCTGTTTTAATGCTGAATAATATTCCATGAATGTATAAAACAGATTTTTAAATGCATTCATCTGTTGATGGACACTTCAGTTACTTCCATCTTTTGGCAACTGTGAATAATACCCCTATGAACATTGTTCTACAAATATTTGTTTGAGCCCTTTCTTCAAATACTTTTGTGTATATGCCTAGTAGAGGCAGTGAGAGGCCATATGGGTATTTTATAGTTAGTTTTCTGCAGAACTGCCAAAATGTCTTCCGTGCCCGTTGCACCATTTTACATTCCCACCAGCAATGATTGAGTGCTCCTAATTCTCCACATCCTTTCCAACACTTGTAGGTTTCCATTGGTTTTTTTTTTTTCAAATAGTGGCCATTCTAGTAAGTGTGCAATGATATCTCATTGTAGTTTTGAATTACATTGAAGCACCCTTATTAGCTAGTGATTTTGAGCAGCTTTTCATATGCTTTGTATTTCCTCTTTGGAGAAATGTCTATTCAAGTCTTTTGCCCAATTTTAATTGGGTTGCTTGTCTTAACATTGTTGAGTTGCATGATTTATTTATATATTCCTGATATTAAACCCTTATTGGATGTGTGGATTCCAACTATTTTCTCCCAATGAATAGGTTGTCTTTTCACTTTATTGACAAAGTCCTTTGATGCACACAAATTTTTAATTTTGAGAAGGCTGTATTCATCTAATTTTTCTTTGGTTGCTTGCGTTTTCGGTGTAAAGTCTAAAAATCTTTGCCTACCACTAGATCCTGAATATGTTTCCTTACCTTTTCTTCTAGGACTTTTACAGTCCTGGTTCTTATATTTAGGTCTTTGATCCATTCTGAGTTAATTTTTTATAAGGTGTGAGATAGGGGTCCTCCTTCATTCTTTTGCATATGTTTATCAATTTTTACCCAGCACTGTTTTTTGAATAGTCTCTTCAAAAAATAGTCTTTTTTGAGGAGACTATTCTTTCTAATTGAGTGGACTTGGAAACCTTGTCAAAAATCAATTGTCCATAGATGTAAGGGTCTATTTCTGAACACTCAATTCTATTCCATTGGTATATATATCTAACTTGTGCCAGCACCATGCTGTTTCGACCACTGTAACTAGCTAATAAGCTTTAAGTCAGGAAGTTGAGTCCTCCATCATTCTTTTTCTTGATGTGGCTATTTGGTCTCCCTATACTTCCAAATGAATTTGATAATTGGCTTTTCCATTTCTTCAAAGTAGGTTTTTGGAATTTTAATTGAGATTGTGTTGAATCTGTAAATCATTATGCATTGAATTCACAATATGTAGTCTTCCAATCCATGAACGTGGATCAATACTGAATTTTTAAATTTGCATATTCTCTCTTTTTTTTTAATTTGTCAGTCTAACTAAGAGTTTGTCAGTTTTATTTATCTTTACAAAGAACCATCTCTGAGTTTTGTCAATTCTCTCTCTCTCTGTCTCTCTCTCTCTCTCTTTTTTAAGGAGGCACCAGGAACCAAACCTGGAACCTCCCATGTGGGAGGGAGGCACCCATTGGCCTGAGCCACTTCTGCTACCCACTTGTTGTGGCTCTCATTGTGTTTCCTGGTTGTGTCTCTTCATTGTGTCATCTTGTTGCATCACCTTGTTGCATCAGCTCACCATGCTAGTCCTCGTGTCAGCTTTCTATCTTGCTTTTCTTCTTTAGGAGGTACTGGAAACTGAGTCCAGGACTTTCCATGTGGTAGGCAGGCACCCAAAAAGCTTGAGCTACATCCACTTGCCCTCTGTTTTTATTTTATTTTATTTTATATCTATTGTTTTTTAATTCTCTATTTCATTTACTTCCGTTCTAATGTTTGTTATTTCTTTCCTTCTGTTTGCTTTGGATTTAGTTTGCTGTTTTTTTCCTGCTTCATCCAGGTTGCAGTTAGGTCTTCAATTTTAGCTCTTTTTTCTTTTTTAAAGTAAGCATTTAGGGCTATAAATTTCCCTCTCAGCCCTTTCTTCACTGCCTTGCATAAGTTTTGATATGTCCTGTTTTTGTTTTCATTCATCTCAAAATATTTACTGATTTCCCCTGTAATTTCTTCTTTGACTCACTAAGTGTTTAAGAGTGTGATATTTAATTTCCATGTATTTGTGGACTTTCCAGTTCTCTGCCAGTTATTGATTTTCAGCTTCATTTTTTTTTGACCAGATCAAGTTTTGTATAATTTCTCTCTTTTCATATCTGTTGAGATTTGTTTTGTTACCCAACATGTGATCTATTCTGGAGAATGATCCATTTGTATTTGAGAAGAATGTGTATGCTGCTGCTTTGTGGAGCAATGTTCTGTATTTCCTGTTAGGTCTAGTTCATTTATCATATTAATCAAGTTCTCTATCTCCTTATTGATCTTCTGTCTAGATGTCCTATCTATCAATGAGAGTGTTATATTGAAGTCTCCAAATAATATTGCATAGGTTCTTATGAAATAAGTTTTGCCCCTGTTTGCCTCATGTATTTTGCCCCTGTTTGCCTCATGTATTTTGAGGCACCATGATTAGGTGCATAAATATTTATGATTACTTTTTCCTCTTGGTGGATTGCCCCTTTTATTTATATAAAAATTGTCCTTCTTTGTCTCTTATAACAGCTTTTGACTTATAATCTATTTTGTCTGATATTATTTTAGCTTAGCTACCCTGGCTCTTTTTTGGTTACTATTTGCATGGAATATCTTTTTCCAGCCTTTCACTTTGAACCTATTCGTGTCTTTGGGTCTAAGATGAGTCTCTTGTAAACATACTTAGATCATGCTTTTTACCCTTTCTGTCAGTCTATGATTTTTGATTAGAGAGTTTAATCCATTAACGTCATTCAATATTATTACTGTGAAAGAAGTACTTATATCAGCCATTTTGTCCTTTTTAAAAATATCATATCTTTTTTTGTCCCTTTTTTCCTTTATTGCAACTTCCTTTTTGGTATAGCTGATCTTTTCTGAAGTATCTTTCTTATCCCTTTCTCATTTCTTTTTATGTATATTTTAAAAATACTTTTCGTGTGATTATCTTGCTGCTTGTATTACACAACCTAAGCCTATACCCTGCTAATTTAAAAAGATACCAACTTAGCTTCAATAGCATATATATCCTATGCTCCCCTATCTTTTTCTTTCCACTCTTTATATTGTTTTTGTCTCACATTACCTCTTTATATTTTGCATATCCATTATCAGGAAATATTCCTTTTACTTTTTAAATTGTATTCTGACTATTATAAGAATTAGACTAGAGATGTATATTGAGGATACAATAATGTTGGGTTTTGCATTTGCTCTTTTAGTTACTTTTACTGAAAATGTTCATTTCTTCACACTGCTCCAAGCCACTCTCTCATGTCTTTTACTTTCAACCTGCAGAACTCCCTTTAGTAATTCTTGTAGAGCAGGTCTTTTGTTGACAGACTCTCTCAGTTTCTGTTTATCTGTGATTATTTTAAACACTTCCTTATTTTGAAGGGCAACTAAGAATTTTTGGCTGACAGTTTTTCTTTTTTAGTACCTTAAATATATCATAAAACAGTCTTTTCTCCTCCAGGGCTTTTGATAAAATATCTCCATTTAGTCTTATTGAGGATCCCTTGTATGTAACCAAACACTTTTCTCTTGCTGCTTTCTGAATTCTCTCTTTGTCTTTGGCATTTGACATTCTGATTAGATGTGTCTCAGGGTGAATCTATTAGTGCTTTTTCTGTTTGGAGTGTGTTACACTTTATGAACAAGTATATTTATGCCTTTAATAAGAATTCAGTAGTTTTGGGCCATTGTTTCCTCAAATATTTTTTCTGCCCCATTTCTCTTCTCTTCTCCTTCTGGGACACCCATGATGTATATGCTGGTATGCTTCATGCTGCTACTCAAATCCCTGAGACCCTGTTCAATTTTTTTCTATTCTATTCTCTATCTGTTTTTCTGACTATACCATTTTGTGATACAGTCTTCTAGTTTACTTATTCTCTCTACTGCCTTTTCAAATATGTTGTTATATGCCTCTAGTGTATTTTATTCTCCATTATTTTACCTTGCATCACCATAATTTCTCTTTTGTTACTTTTTAAACTTTCAAATTCTTCTTTATGCTCACACATTGTTTTTTTTTAATATCCTCTAGCTATATATCCATATTTTCCTTCATTTCCTTAAATTGGTTTAGGAGATTTGTTTGAGGTTTTTTGGTTAGTTGTTCCAAATTCTGTGTCTCCATTGAAGTTTTCATTTGTTCCCTTGACCGAGCTGTATCTTCCAGTTCATTAGTTTGGCTTGTAATTTTTTGCTGATGTCTGGGCATTGATTATTTTAATGAGTTAACTCTGAAGGTTAGTTTCTCCCTCTTGTCTAGGATTTTATCCTTGATTGACTTTGTTAAGGGTCTTCTTTGATGCTTGGTCCAACTTATTCTGGAATTTTAGAGTAGTCCATATTTAACTGTTCAGAGATTCTCAGTTCTTCTTTATCTTTTTCTTGCCCTGATTGTGCAGTACAATTTTTAAGATTGCACTTTTTGTGCAATTGTATTACCTCCATGAGAGCATCATTTCTTTTGTTCTTTCTCTGGGAATCTTGATCTGTTCTGCTTGTTTTTGTGCAGAATTTTCTCCCCAGCTCCTATGATTTGCTTAAATTCTCTCCCTCACTCAGTGCCCCTTTTCCTTACACTTGTCAGTTCTGGGACTCATCCTGTCTTACAGCAGCTCAGGTCATCCTCCCCCCCCATTTTTTTCTGTGATAATTTTCTGCCTTTAATTTCTTCCCCATTATGGCACCCTGTCCCCAGGACCCAGATGGGATCAATCCAGAAAAGTCTGTTTGGGATCAATCCAGAAAAGTCTTTTTTTGGTTTACATTGTTCCACCAATAGAGATTGGGCTGAGTTTGAGTTGAGTGTGCACATCTCCTGCCAACAGTACTGCCAAGGTGTCTCTCTCTCTCTCTCTCTCCCCACCCCCACCCCTCTCACTTTTCTCTGGAGGCACTTTTGTATGCAGCACCCCTCAACTGCTTGTGCTCTGCCCTGAGTCTCTATAGATTTGGGTCCTTCTTCATGAATATGCATGGAGTTCTAACTCATTGATGTGAGTGGTTCTTTAGTCTGCATCCTTGGTAGGAGGGACATGAGCAATGCAATATCTGTGTGAATCCCAAACTGTGTAGGACCAAGGGAGGGGGAGGGTTCTAGACTGGCAGGTCTGAAAAGAAAATCTCCCACCTGAACTTGGATATTGTTTTGCTTTTTCTTCTAGTCAGTATTTTTGGAGTCTTTTTCTAGTCTTTATCATTCAGAGTTCCAAGCAAGTGGAAGTTCTCTCTCTCTTTTTATTTGAGAAGTTGTGAGTTTATAAAATAATCATGCATAGCATACAGGACTCCCATACATTGCCCCATCACTAACACCTGACATTGTTGTGACACATTTGTTACAAATGATGAAAGAATATCATAATAATATTACTGCTATCTATTTTCCATAGCTTGTAATTGGTATATTTTCCCCACAAACCATCTTATTATTAACTCCATGTAATAGTATTATATATTTATTACAGTTCATATTTGTACTGTTAACCACAGCCCATCATTTACCAAAGTGTACACTATGTTATGCTGTCCCCTGCCTTGTACAATAGATCCAAAGTGTACATATAGTGGCTCTCAGTTTCATCACAGAGTTGTGCTATCATCAGCTCAGTCCATTTCAGAATATACTCATTATACCAAAAGAGAGAATCCCATACTCCCATATGCACACTCCCCATTACAGATCATTAGCATTGATGTAGTATCTTCTTTGCCATTGCTGTAAAATATTGCAATATTACTATTAACTACAGTCTATGTATTACATTAGTTGTATCATCCACAACCAAAATCACTATTTTTTACAGTCTCTAGATTATTTTCTAACTCTTTCAATTGACATTAACCTCCCAAGATGACCCCTTTCAGCCACAATCACATTATAAATCAGTAGTGTTGATTATAATCACTATAATATGTTGCCGTCAACTCTATTTTCCCATATTTACAATCCTCTTATTAAACATTCTACATACACTCAACATCAGCTCCCCTTCTCAACCCACTTTCTTTCTCCTAGTAAACTGTACTCTGTAGTTTAATTTCATGAGCATACTCATGATATTCACTTATATTAGCAAGACCATCCAATATTTGTCCTTTTGTGTCTGGTTTATTTCACTCAACATAATGCCCTCAATGTTCATCCTTGTTGTCATATGTATCCCAAGTTCATTTCTTCTTACATCTGAATAGTATTCCATCATACTTATATACCACATTATATTTATCCATCATTTAGTTGATAGACACTTGAGTTGTTTCCATCTTTTAGCAATTTTGAATAATGCTGCTATGAACATCAGCATGCAAAAGTCTGTTTTGCAAACTTACTTTCAATTCTTCTGAATATATTCCTAATAGCAGGATTGTCAGATCATATGGCAGTTATATTTTTATCTTCCTAAGGAACTATCATACTGTCCTCCACAGAGGCTGCACCAGTTTCCTTTTCCACCAAGAGTAAAGGAGTGCTCCCATTTCTCCACATCCTCTCCAGCACTTGAGGTTTTCCTCCTTTTTAATAATTCCATTCTGTAAGGCATTAAATGATATCACATTATAATTTTGATGTGCATTTCCCTAATAGCTAGTGATGTTGAGCAACTTTTCATGTGTTTTTTGGCCATTTGTATTTCTTCTTTGGAAAAGTTGCTTTTCAAATCTTTTGACCATGTTAAAAAATTGGGTTGTTTGTCTTTTTATGATTGAGTTGTATGTACTCTTTATATAATGTGGAGATGAAACCCTTATAAGAGATGTGTTTCCAAAAAGTTTTCTCCCAATAAGTAGGCTACCATTTCGCCTTCTTACCAAAGTCATTTGAAGTTCAACGTTTTACTTTTGAGGAAGTCTCATTTATCCATTTCTTTCATTGTTCATACTTTGAGTGTAAGGTTGAAGAAAACACCCCACGACAAAATCTTGAAGATATTCCCTATATCTTCTTCTAGGAGTTTTATGTTTCTAGCTTTTATACTAAGGATCTTTATCCATTTTGATTTACTGTTTAATAAAGGTGTGATAGAGGGTTCCTCTTTTTTTTCTTTTAGCGATGGATATCCAGTTCTCTTAGCACTATTTGTTGAATAAACCCTTCTGACCCAGTTGGGTAGGTTTGATAGCCTTGTCAAAAATGACTTGACTGTAGATGTGTGGGACTTTTTCTGAATTGTCAATTCAGTTCTATTGGTCAATATATCTATCTTTATGCCAGTACCATGCTGCTTCTACCACTGTAGCTAAATAATATGCTTTAAAGTCAGGAAGTGGATGTCCTCGAACTTTGTTCTTCCTTTTAAAGGCGTTTTTGTCTATCCAGGACCCTTTACCATTACCAATTTACAAATAATAGATAATTGGCTTTTCAATTTCTGTAAAAATAAAAAAAGCCCGTGAAATTTTTATCGGGATTACATTGAATCTGTAAATAAATTAAGTAGAAATGACATCTTAATGATATTTAGATTTCCAATGCATGAACAGCATATCCTTCCATTTATTTTGCTCTACTTTTAGCAGTGTTTCATAGTTTTCTGAATACAGGTTCTTATGTCTTTGGTTAAGTTTATTCCTAAATATTCTATTCTTGTAGTTGCCATTGTACATGTAATTTTTTCTGACTTCCTCCTCAGATTACTCATTAGTAACGTTTAGAAATGCTACTGATTTTTGCATCTTAACCTTGTATTCTGCCACTTTGCAGTACTCATCTATTAGTACTACTAGCTTTGTTGTGTTTTAGGGGGGATTTTCTAGGTATCAAATCATATCATCAGCATATAGTGAGAGTATTACTTCTCCCTTTCCTATTTGGGTGCTTTTTATTTTTCTTGCCTAATTGCTGTAGCTAGAATTTCTAGACTATACTGAATATCAGTGGTGACGGGGCAACCTTGTCTTCTTCTCAATCACTGAGGAAAACTCTCAGTCCTTTACCATTCAGTACAATGTTAGCTGTCTGTTTTTCATATCATTTGAGAAAGCTTCCTTCTATTCTTATCTTTCAGAATGTTTTTTATCAAGAAAGAGTGCAGTATTTTGTCAAATGCCTTTTCTGTGTCAATAGAGATGATCATGTGATTTTTTCTTCTTCAATTTTTAATGCATTAAATTACTAATTTTTATTATATTACACTAATTCATTTTCTTGTGTTGAAGCACCCTGCACACTTGGAGCAAAAACCACTTGGTCATGATGTATAATTCTTTTAATATGGTTTTAGATTTGGTTAGCAAGTACTTTGCTGAAGATTTTTCATCTATATTCATTAAAGGAATTGGTCTGTTACTTTTTTTACAGGTTTTCAAATTATTCTTTATGTTCACCCAGTGTCTTCTTAGTGTTCTTTATTTCTTTAGCCATATTTTCCTTCAACTCCTTTAATTAATTTAGGACATTTGTTTGGACATCACTGATTAGTTATCTTAAATCCTGTATCTCATCAGATATTTTATTTGATCATTTGGCTAGGCCATATCTTCCTGTTTCTTAGTATGGTTTGTGATTCTTTCCTGATGTTTAGGCATCTGTTTATGTTGGTGACTTTCCTCTGATAGTGAATGTCTCTCTCACCTAGTAGTTTTGTTTCATGGCTCTTCTTGGATTTTTGGTTCATCTTATTCTAAAATTTAAGATTGCCCAGCTAAACTATCAAAATAGTGCCAGGGAGCCAATAGTGGAGCACAGACTAGATTCAAGTGTGCCTGGACATGAAAGACTCCAAAACCTTTTTTTTTTTTCTTTTTTTTTGGTCTGGCATTTCCCAAGCTTTCTACTTGATGGTGCTCTTTGGCAAACCTTTCCACAGAATTGTCTCTTTCAGCCTCCCCTCACTAGTGATTCTGGTCTGGCCAGGGCTCAGTTTCAAAATAGGCACCCCTGGCCAAACTCACTGAAGAGAAAGCACTCCAGCCTCCATTACACCATCCCTTTTTCCTGGGAGGAAGATGTTCATGCTCCTCTCAGCTGGTGATGTGTTTTACTCAGTCTGTTCTCTGAGGGTGGGGGATGGGTGCCATTCACAGCTGCAGGGCTTATTAACTCATGGTTTTCAGTTCAGCTTCCTCATCTCTCTGTCGCTCTCCCTTCTGGACAATAAAAAGCACTCTCTTGGTCTGAAGACCCCCAAAGCAGTTCCCTCAGACAGCTTTTTGCCCTTCCTCCATTGTTTTTGTAAGAGATGAGATTAATCACCTTACTCTGATGCCCTTCCTGGCTCTCTAAATTTTTAATTTGAATGAACATTTGGTTATTCCTACAATATTTTAGATTTGAAAGAAAAATAGCCAAGAATCTAAATTTATCAAGCAAACAACAGCATTACTTTTCAATTTTGATTTTAGATCAACACAATAAAAACTATGATTTGAAATTCAATGATGCTGAATGTGATGGTTAGGCTAATATGTCAACTCGGCCGGGTAGCTGTGTCCAGGTGTTAGGTCCAGCAAGCACTGGGCTAATTGTAATACAAGAGCATTTATGGACTTTGATCACCAGTGAGTTTACTGCATGGATGACTGATTACATCTGCATCAATCAGGGAGATTGCATCAGCAATGGGTGACGCTTTTATACAATCAGTTGAATGCCTTAAAAGGAGAAGTGATTTCAACATTCAGAGAGAATGTCCCAGCTTGTTTTTGGACAGCCAACTTCTCCCAGAAACTCATCAAGGACCTTTCATCAGACTTTCATCGGAGCCCCTAGTTTGCAGCCTGCCTGAAGAACCTGGACTTGTGCATCACCATGGTCACGTGAGAGACTTTTATAAAATTTCATATTATTGTCAGATATCTCCTGTTCATTCTGTTTCCCGAGAGAACCCTGATAATACACTGTACATTTAAAAATTAATCTTTCTGTTTAATCATTGCATAGTCAACCAAGCCATATACTCTGGACCTTCTTTCTACTTTGTACTATACTGGCTTTAAATGTCTTATAAATTAAAGTTTTAGTTTCACACCCAATGTCAAATTCCCTTGATATTTGATTTATAGCATATAGTCCTTCTACATTCCTCAGACACAAACAAATGTAACAAACATGGAGCTTCCTAAGGGAAACATATATCTCAGGTTTCAAAAATGCTATTCTGCTTTTTAGTATGTTCATATTACTGTATGCTTGAAATCTGCATTTTTAACCTCAAACTTGGAAAATATTCTGGTGAGAACTTTTCCAATCCTACATGATATTTGTTTATATATGCACCATGACTTATTTTTTTTTCTGTGTTGTGTATTTGAGTCTTCTTAATATTAACCCTTTTTCCCTACTAGAGTTCTAATTCTGAACTTTTAAAAAACAGCAAGCCCTTTCTATCTGCCTATGGAAGAAATCCCTGTGCAATAAAAAATGAAAATGTTTCCTCTTAATCCATAATTATGCAAAGGCAAACAATATTCTGAATAATGAGAGTCCTTGCATATGTCAAACCTGAGATATTCATATAAAATTAAATTACAAATTACCTCAAGTTATTGGCAGTGTTACTTTAGACTGTACTTTCAATGTTCAATTAAATGTATAAAAACAAACACTTAAATATACTACAAAATTTTAAAAAAATTCACAATACAGTATTCCATAATTGGGTTTCTACTGCACCAATATAGGAAATACATATCATCATATCATGGGCAGATAGGGATATTTACATTTAATAACTGACTGATAAAGAGATTGTTTCCAATAAAAATTCTTGTAAATAATTTTTCCTTATCAATTCTGTTATATATTTACCAGTAAATGCTATTTGCAAACTAAGATCATAGAGATAATTTGCCTTCCTTTAATGCTATTTATTCTACTCCAAACATCATAATTAGATCATCTTTTATCCATGAGAGGATTTGTACTGGTTTAAACTCAGTGCTTATGTGGTTGCAAGGAATACAGAAAAATTAGCTTTTGAAAGATGTCCATTTTCCTTACAATATTTTAATAAAAATAATTTTGATTTAGGTCCCAAGCAGCTGGACTAGGCTGGTTTATAATATAATATTAAAAAGTTCTTTTCAACCCAATCAGAGGTGGTTATTCTTGTTTCTAGAAGAACTATATGGTTCAGAGAATATAATAAAGGCTACAAATAAAACCATCATGTATTTATTCACTTGAAAACACATTTACTATAATTTAGATACATGAGGAATTTCAAAATATACTTTCTTATACTGATATTAGAAAAATATAGATTGAAGGATTACTTTAAATTTTAAAAGTAATAGAATTTGGGAGCAGGTGTGGCTCAATCAATTGAGTGCCCATCTCCCACCTGGGAAATCCTGGATTTGGAACCTGGTGCCTCCTGGAGAGGACAAACAAACAGTGAGCAGACATCTAGCAGGAATGGAAAGAAGTTGGTGAGCAAAAACGATGAGCAGACAATGAGCAAAAACAATAAGCAGACAACAAAAAAAATGGCAGGCATGATGGTGAGCGGACAGCAAGCAGACAATGAGCAAAAAAGAAACAAATAATCAGGAAGCGGATGTAGCTCAAGCTGTTGAGTGCCCACCTTCCACATGGGAGCTCCTGGGTTTGGTTCCCAGTGCCTCATAAAGAAAAAACAGACAATGAGCAAAAACAATTAGCAAAAGCAATGAGCACATGAACAAGGGAGCCAATGGGGGGGGGGTGAAATTGTTTTTTAAAAAAGTAATAGAACTTATGAAAATCAAACAAGAGAAAAGTTACCTACTAAATCACTGAAAAACAAAGAGGAGTAGAAAAAAATAACAAACAAAATTCAAATATGGATGGCTTTTTTTGAGAGGAGTTATAGGATATATATTCGTCTTATAGTTTTTTGTAATTCCTGAATTTTTGAAAAGCACTAGTACTTTGTAACTTAACATAACTCATAGATACACCTTTAATTTTCTAAACAAGTGCCATGAATGAATGACAATACAGAAAGGAGAATCTACGAGGATATGATATATTAATAGAAATATTTTAATGAGTTAAAGCTATCATTGTATTAAGGCATTATTTCTTTGAGAATAAAAAGGGAACAAGAATGTATCAGATATTAAAAGAGAAAATTTTAATATTCTATTATGGTCTGAAAAAGATCTTAATTAAAAAACTATTATTGTCATGATTCTGATCAATGTATTTTTCTATTTTGTCTAATCTCCATGAATTTATAAAATAATCTATATTCTGTTAAAATTTGTTATTTTTTGGGAAAAATTTGCAAATAATTTCTAAAATCTATACAATAAAATGAAAGTAGAAGTATATCTGTATAAAATTTCAAAAGAAGGTAAGGAGAGAAGATATCGCTCCCTGACAAACTAAAAAGCCATTGTTATGCAAACAGCATAATTTGGCCACAATAGAATGAAGGAAGTTCCTGGAACAAAATAGAGAGCTCAAAGAAAAATGCATTAATGGGAACTTTCAAAATAATACTGTGATAAGAAATTGTAAGTTGGATGTTTTAGGTTACATTGCTACACTATATGGTGAAAATTAAAGACAGATCCTCTTTTTTGCCACTTATAGAAGTTAGGCTGGAATGAATTAAAGACCCAAATATGAAAGGACATATTGTAAACCTACAAGAAAAAACAAAGGAAAAAAAAGAGTATCTTTTTTAAATTTTTTAGTTTTTTTTTTAATTTTAGTGAAGTGTATCATTCATGCATGAACATACATAAACAATAAGTGTATAACATCATACAGGAGTCACATACATCAACCCACCACCAACACCTTGCATTGTTGTGAGACAGTTGTTACAAATTATGAAAGAATATCATCAAAATCTTATTAACTACAGACCATATCTTACATTTGGTATATTTTTCTCCCAACCCCACCCTATTATTATTTTTCAAAATATTTTTCTATTACAGAAGTTGTGAACTTACAAAGCAATCATGTACATGTGTAGAATTCACTTACAACACTCCTTCACCAACACACCACACCATGGTGGAACGTTTGTTACAGATTATGAATTAATATCATCAGACTATTACCACTAACCATGGTACATAGCATACTTTTGGCACAATTTTTCCATACTCTCCCATTATCAACACAGTATATCTTTGGTATAGATGTATGAATATTACACTATTGTTGTTAACCACAGTGCATAGATCACACCAATTGTATTTTTCCCATTCTTCTCCTCATTTCCACCAACCTGCAATAGTGATGTACATCTGCTCTAGCTCACAGATAGACACTTTTGCATCTGTATTATCAACCACAATTCTCATTCACCTCTGGGTTCACTGTTATTCAGTCCCTAAATTATTCTCTAGCTTTCTTTCAATTGACATTTACATCCCTAGACTACCTTTTCTAGCCACATTCCCATTTACAACCCAGATGCTACTCACTATAATGTATTACCATCATCTCTATCCATTTCCACAGTTTTACAGTAAAGTTAACTAAAACTTCTACTTACATTAAACATCTGTAGTCCTTCTCAACCTACCTCTTATCTCCTAATAACCTATACTCTAGGTTTAAACTCCATGTGTTTATTTTCCATATTCTGTTCATATTAATGAGACCATGCAATGTTTCTCCTTTTGAGTCTGGATTACCTCACTTAGAATAATGTCTTCAAGATTCACTCATGTTAGTTATCACATATGTTCAAATTTCATTTCTTTTTACTGCCACATACATAATATTCCATTGTACGTTTTATTAGTCAGCCAAAGGGATGCTGATGCAAAATACCAGAAATCTGTTGGCTTTTATAATGAGCATTTATTCTGTGTAGAAACTTACAGTTACCAGGCCATAAAGCAAAAGTTACTGCCCTCACCAAAGTCTATTGCCACATGTTGGGGCAAATTGGCTGCTGACATCTGCCAAGAGTTCAGGTTTCTTGTGTTTTTCTCTTCCTGGGGCTCTGTTTCTCTCTGGGCTCAGCTGCTGTGTTCTCTCCACAAGGCCCACTGTAGACTGTCAGGTGAACAGCTCTGTCTCTCTCCCCCAGGATTCTGCCGTGTCTAAGGAGCTGTCTCTACTCCTCTGTGTTCTTCTCCTGTGTGTTCACTTTCTAGGCTCCAGCTCAAAAACTCCTGCATCAAAACTCCAGCTCCCTCCTTTGCTCTGCCATCCTACTGACGTGGCCCAATCAAAGCCCTAGTCAAAATTTAATCATGCGCAGGTACGAACCAGTTTACAAACATAATCCAATATCTACTATTGGAATTCATAAACAATGCCAAACTGCTACATATGGATAAACCATATTTTGCTTATCTATTCATTGGTTGATTGACACTTGGGTTGTTTCCATCTTTTGGCAATTGTGAATAATGCTACTATGAACATTGATGTACAGATGTCTGTCTGTGTCACAGTTTTCAGTTCTTCTGGATATATTCTTAGTAGAGGAATCGCTGGATCATATGACATTTCTATATTTAGCTTCCTGAGGAATCGCCAAACTGTCTTCAACAGAAGCTGCACCATTTCACAATCCCACCACATTGAAGGAATATTCCTATTTCTCCATATCCTCTCCAGCATTTATTTTTATTTATTTATTTTTTAATAATGACCATTCTACGCAGTGTGAGATGATATCTCATTGTTGTTTTGATTTGCATTTCCCTAATAGCTAGTGATATGGAACACTTTTTCAAGTACCTTTTGGCTATTTATATTTCCTTTTTTTGTGAAATGTCTATTTAAATCTTTTGCCCATTTTTAAATTGGATTGCTTGCTCTTTTATTGTTGAGTTGTATGATCTCTTTATATAGAATGGAAATCAAACCCTTATGGGATATGTGGTTTCCAAATATTTTCTCCCATTCAGTGGGCTGCCTTTACACCTTCTTGATGAAGTCCTTTGAATCACAAGCGTTTAAGTGTGAAAAGATCCCATATTTTCATGTTTTTTTGTTTTTTTTTTCATGACTCATGCTTTTGGTGTAAGGTTTAAGAATCCACGACATACCATCAGGTCTTGAAGATGTTTTTCTGCATTTTCTTCTAGGAACTTTATGGTCCTTACTTTTATATTTAGGTCTTTGATCCATTTTGAGTTAATTTTTGTATAAGGCATGAGTTGGGGGCCCTCTTTCTTTCTTTTGGCTATTGGCATCTGGTTCTCCCAGCACCATTTGTTGAATAGACTGTTCTGCTCTGCTGGATGAGTTTGACAGACTTGTCAAAAATCACTTGACCATAGATGTGAGGGTCTGTTTCTGAACAATCATTTCAGTTCCATTGGTCTATGTGTCTATCTGTATGCCAGTACCATGCTGTTTTTACTACTGTAGCTAGGTAATATCATTTAAAGTCCAGAAGTGTGAGTCCTCCAACTTTGTTTTTCCTTTTTAAGATGTTTCTGGATATTCGAGGTCCCTTACACTTACAAATAAATATAATAATTGTGTTTTCCTTTTGTTAAAAAAATTCTGGTGGAATTTTTATTAGGATTGCATTGAATGTGTATATCAATTTGGGTAGAATTGACATCTTAATGATATTTAATCTT
Source organism: Cabassous unicinctus (assembly GCA_029593785.1). Classification (NCBI taxonomy): domain Eukaryota; kingdom Metazoa; phylum Chordata; class Mammalia; order Cingulata; family Chlamyphoridae; genus Cabassous; species Cabassous unicinctus. The sequence continues at coordinate 2,154 of JAQZBX010023590.1, read as the reverse complement.
CCAATCCATGAGCATGGAATGTTCTTCCAATTACTTAAGTCTTTTTTGATTTCTTTAAACAATGCATTGTAGTTTTCTGAATGCAAGTGCTTTACATCCTTGGTTAAGTTTATTCCTAAATATTTGATTCTTTTAGTCACTATTGTAAATGGAAATTTTTTTCTTGACTTCCTCCTCAGATTGTGAATTACTAGTACACCACTGATTTTTGTGCATTGATCTTTTATCCTGACATTATACTGAAATCATTTATTAGCTCTAGCATCTTTGTTGTAGATTTTTCAGGGCTTTCTAGGTATAGGATCATATCATCTGTGAATAGTGAAAGTTTTATTTCTTCCTTTCCAATTTGGGTGCCTTTTATTTCTTTTTCTTCCCTGATTGTTCTAGCTAGAACCTCTAGTACTATATTGAACAACAGTGATGATGATAGGCATCCGTGTCTTATTCCTGATTTCAATGTGAAAGTTTTCAGTCTTTCACCATTGAGTACAATGTTAGCTATGGGTTTTTTGTATATGATCTTTCTCATGTTGAAAAAGTTCCCTTCAATTCCTATCTTTTGTACTATTTTTATCAAGAAAGAATGCTATATTTTGTCAAATTCCTTCTCTGTTTCAATCAATAGGATCATGTGATTTTTCTTCTTTGGTTTATTAATGTGATGTATTATGCTGATTGATTTTCTTGTGTTGAACCACCCTTGCATACCTGTTATAAAACCTGCTTGATCATGATGAGTAATTCTTTTAATGTGTTGTTGGATTTGATTACCAAATATTTTGTTGAGGATTTTTGCATATATATGCATTAGAGAAATGGGTTTGTAATTTTCTTTTTTTGGTAATATCTTTATCTGTCTTTGGTATTAGGGTGATATTGGCTTCATAGAATGAATTTCGTAGTGTTTCTTCTTGTTAAATTTCTTTAGAAGAACTAGTAAAATTAGTATTAAATCTGCATTGAATGCTTGATAGAACTAACTTCTTATACCATCTGGTCTTGGGCTTTTCATTTTGGGGAATTGTTTGATGACTGTTTCAATCTCTTTACTTAAGATTAGTTTGTGGGGGTCTTCTATTTCTTCTAGCGTCAGTGTAGGTTGTTCATAAATTCCTAGGAATTTTTCCATTTCATATACATTGTCTTAGTTTTTTGGTGTAGAGTTGTTCATAGTATCCTCTTATGATCTCTTTTATTTCTGTGGGGTCAGTAGTAATGACTCTGTTTTGTTTTTTTATTTCATTTATTTACATTTTCTATCTTTTATTCTTTGTTGGTCTAGGTAGGGGTTTGTCCATTTTGTTAATCTTCTCAAAGAACCAACTTTTGGTTTTGTTAATCCTCTCTATTGCTTTGTTGTTCTCAATTTCATTTATTTATGCTCTGATCTTTGTTATTCCATTCCTTCTACTTGCTTTAGGATTAGTTTGCTGTTCTTTATTTCTTCCAACTGTAGAGTTAGGTCACTGACTTTTGCACTTTCTTCTTTTTTAATATAAGCATTGAGGGGTATAACTTTCCCTCTCAGCACTGCCTTCACTGTATCTCATTTAATCTGCTTTGTTATGTTCTCATTATCATTCTTCTTGAGACTTTTTTTTTATTTCTATGGAAATTTCTTCTTTGACCCACTGATTATTTATGAGTCTGCTGCTTAATCTCCATATATTTGTGAATTTTGCCTTTTCTGCCTCTTGTTGATTTCCAACTTTATTCCAGTATGATCAGAAAAAGTGCTTTGTATAATTTCAAACTTGTTGAGTTTATTGAGATCTGCTTTGTGACCCAATATTTGTTCTATCCTAGAGAAAGATCCATAAGCACTTGAAAAGTATGTATATACTGCTCTTTTGGGTGCAAAGTTCTGTATATTTCTATTAGGTTTAGTTGATTTATCATATTATTTAAGTTCTCTGTTTCTTTATTGATCTTTTGCCAAGATGGTCTAGCCAATGCTTAGTTATGTATAAAAGCCAATAACTATTATTGTAGAAATATCTATTTCTCCCTTCAGTTTTGCCAAAGTTTGCCTCATGTGTCTTGGGGCAACCTGGTTAGACGTATATAAAGTTATGATTACTATTTCTTCCTGGTGAATTTCCTCTTTATTAATATATTATATCCTTCCTTATCACTAATAACAGTTTCCTT
>JAQZBX010023589.1:0-30729 GCA_029593785.1 Cabassous unicinctus | reverse complement strand
AAAAAACAGAATATATTCTGTTTTATAGTTAAAACAGAATAGGACAATTTAGCTTGGCCAAATTGTCCCATAAAGAGGACAACGAAAAATGAGAAAAGAGATCATAACATAAACTCAGTAAATGGAAGAATTTTATAGCACCTTATGTGGTGGCAAAGTGCCACTCTTGAGTATCTCATGTCAGGGAGTGTCACCCAGACGACTTCTGAGTGGAAATCTGCCATTGCAGCCAACAATTTTTTAAAAAAAAATTTTGATGGGTTTGCTTTTCAGCTGTTCTTATTCAGAACTTTGCTTAACTTGCATGCCATGCATACCAGAATATACCACTCCTGTGTAGAGCTTTTTACATCAGTGTTTCTCAAACTGCACTGTGCATCAGCATCCCCTGGAGGGCTTGTTAGAACAGAGGTTACTGGGCTCCATCCCAGATATTCTGGGGCAGTAGGTCTGGGGTGGGGCCCAAGAATTTGCGTTTTTGTTTAGTTCGCAGGTGAAGCTGATGGTCCTGGTCCATGGACCACACTTTGAGAACTGCTGGTTTAGGTGGTTATAAAGGAATTTTTCCACAAGGTAGCCACACTGGCCAAGATATCTAAACTCTTAGAAATTTAACCAGAAGCCATAGTTATCTGAAACTTGTGTCAAAAGTTTATGATTGTGAACCCAAGGCAAGACATGTAGATTAACCAAGATAACCTGAACTTTCAAAGCAGGGAGGGAGAGGGCTTTCCTTAAAACACTTCACAGATATCTTTGAGAAACTCCTTTTTATGCTTCACGTTGTTTTGTCCATAAGCAATGTGACTAAACTGCTGAATCAGATGCATTGTGCAAAGGATAGTTGAATGCTCATGCTTGTTCTTTGCCCAGTGTTTATCAAAATTGGGCTTTCATCAGAAATGGGGGGCTTATTAAAAACCAGATTCCCACACTCCACCCTAGAGATTCTGATTTGGTAGGTCTGGGGTAGACCAGATGATTGATCTGATGCTGCTGAGGCTGCTGGTAGGGGCAGACATTCTTGAAGACATTGTCGTAGGTGAACTCAAGCCAGAAATTAGTGATCACCCTTTCCCTTTGACACAGCCTAGAAATCATTTGAAAAGTGCTAAAAAAACAAAAAAAACAAAAAAAACAAATAAATATGGAAAATAGTATAAAAAAGCCTTTGTAGCTTCTACCTAAAATGAACAAATGATAGCGTGTCTTAATATTTGCTCCAGATTTGTTTTTAATTTTCAAGTAGAATTATAGAAATAATATTAATATAGTATTATTTGGCATATTTAAATTTTTTATTAGAAAAATTGTGAGTTTACCAAACAGTCTTGCATAATGGATAGGATTCCCTTATACCACCCCACCATCAGCACCTTGCATTGTTGTGGAAGATTTGTGAACATTGACAAAAGAATGTCCAAATTGCTACCAAGTATAGCCCATAGCTTACATTAGGTATATGTTTCCCATAAACCACCTTATTACTAACACCATGTGTTAATATTGTCCATTTGTTATAGTTCATGAAAGAATGTTCTCATATTTGTACTGTTAGCCACAGCCCATCATCCAGCACAGGGTTCACTGTGTCATACGGTCCCATGCCTTGTACAGTCCATCCAAACTGTACATTCAGTGGCTCTCAGTTTCATCACAGAGTTGTGCTCTCATTCCCTCAGTTAATTTTAGAACATTTTTATTACTCCAAAAAGACAAATCCCTTACCCCATTATACTCCCCATTTGTTGGCCCTTGACATTGATATAGTATTTTCATTGCCCTTTATGCAAAAATATTGCAATATTACTGTTAACTATAGTCCATAAATTACATTAGTTGTATTTTTCCCATGTATCACCATATTCTTAAAGTGTCATAATAGTGATGTACATTTGTTCTGGTTCATAGAAGAACATTCTTGTATTTATAATATTGTACACAATCCTCATCCACCACTGTTGTCACTATGTTATACAATCCTAAGAGTCTCCCGTAGCTTTCCTTCTATTGATATTTAAGTCCCTAGACTACCCCTTTCAGCCGCAATCACATTTATAATTCAGTAGTGTTAGTTATACTCACTATAATGTGTTGCCATCAACTCTTTCCATTTCCAAACATTTACCATCAACCTTATTTAAAATTCTACAAATATTAAGCATCTGCTCCCCCTTCTCAACACTCATTCAGTCTCCTACTGACCTATACTTTAGATTTTAATTCTATTAGTTTACTCATTGTATTTAGTTCATGTTAGTGAGACCATATAATATTTGTCCTTTTGTGTCTGGTTTATTTCACTCAACATAATGTCCTCAAGCTTCATCGATGTTGTCATATGCTTCCTGGTTCCATTTCTTCTTACAGCTAAATAGTGTTCCATGGTATGTATGTACCACACTTTGTTTATCCATTTATCAGTTGATGGACATTTGGGTTGTTTCCATCTTTTGGCAATTGTGAATAACACTGCTATGAACATCAGTGTGCAAATATCTGTTTGCATCCCTGCTTTCAGTTCTGAATATATTCCTAGTAGTAGGATTGCCAGATCATTTGATTTCCCTAGTAGCTGGTGGTATTGAATAGACATTTTTCCGAAAAGGTATTTCCTCTTTGGAAAAAAGTCAATTCAAGTTTTTTGCACATTTTTTAATTGCGTTGTTTGTTGTTGTTGTTGTTGTTTCATTAAGTTGTATGATCTCTTTATGTAACATGGAAATCAAACCTTTATCGGATATGTGGTTTCCAAATATTTTCTCCCATTGAGTCGGCTGCCTTTTCACCTTCTTGGCAAAGTCATTTGAAGCACAAATGTATTTAATTTTGAGGTGGTCCCGTTTATTTTTTTCTTTCAGTGCTTTGGGTATAAGGTTTAAGAAACAACTGCCTACCACGAGATCTTGACAATGTTTCCTTACATTTTCTTCTAGGATTTTATGGTTCTAGCTTTTATATTTAGGGCTTTGATCCATTTTGAGTTAATTTTTATATAAAGTGTGAGATTGGGGTCCTCCTTCTTTCTTTTGGATTGGATAACTAGTTCTCCCAGCACTATTTGTTGAATAGACTGTTCTGACCCAGTCACGTGGACTTGACCACCATGTCAAATTCACTTGAGGGTCTATTTCTGAATGCTTAATTTGGTTCCATTGGTCTATAAGTCTATCTTTATGCCAGTACCATGCTGTTTTTACCTCTGTAGCTATGTAATATGCTTTAAAGTCAGGAAATGAGAGTCTTCCAACTCTGTTCTTTGTAAAGATATTTTTGGCTCTTCAGGGCCCCTTACCATTCCAAATAAATTTGATAATTGAGTTTTCCATTTCTTTTATTTAACAAAAGGCTGATGGAATTTTTATCAGGACTTTATTGAATCTGTAAATCAATTTGGGTAGAACTGACATCTTAATGATATTTAGTCTTCCAATCTACGAACACTGGATATTCTTCCATTTATTTAGGTCACCTTTGGTTTCTTTTAGCAATGTTTTATAGTTTTCTGAATACAGCTCCTTTACGTCCTTGGTTAAGTTTTTTACTAAATATTTTATTCTTTTCATTGCTATTGTAAATGGATTTTTTTCCTGACTTCCTCCTTAGATTGCTCATTACTATTGTATAGAAGCACTACTGATTTTTGTGTATTAATCTTGTATCCCACCACTTTGCTGAACTTGTTTATTAGCTCTGGTAGTTTAACATAGATTTTTTGGGACTTTCTAGGAATAGGATCATTTTGGCATATTTAAATTTTATTAAATGGTGTATATTGTATATAATATTCTCTAACTTGCTATTTTACTTAGTGTTGTTTTCAGATAAATTCATGTTGATACATACAAATTGAGTTTATTTTAAAATTGCACTATAGTTTTTTACAGTTTATCCATTCCTCTACTATGGAATGCTTATGAATAATATTGTCATGAACATCTGTGTGCATGTGTTCTTGGGCACGATGGAAAGAGATTTTCTTGCAGCCGTTCTCAAAGTGTGGTCCAGAGCCCCTGGGGCATCCCTCAGTCTCTTTCATAGTAATTCTGAGCCATCATTTGCATTTCTCTCTTGTTCTCGTCCATGTGTACAGTGTTTTCCAGAAGCTGCATGATGTGTGATGATGTCATTGCTGTGACAGCTAATGGCTTGTGGGTCTGTGAATTCTTATGTTTTAAAATGTTCTCATAATTTCTGATACAGTAAATATGGATAGATACAACCAAACCAAAGTCCTCTGGGGTCCTCAATCATTTCAAGAAGTTCCTGAAACCACAAAGTTTGAGAACCACAGTCAAAGGTCACAAGCCCTACAGCATTCCCAATGTTTAATCTTTGTTGGTGGAGCTCAGCCAGCGACCTGCATCAAATTTGGGTCTTTGTGTTTGGCAGCTTGTTCCTCATCCACTATCCACTTATTTTTTCCTGAAAATAGGGACTTTTGCCTTCTCCATTTGGCTGGTAATCTTCCAATCGCTACAACTTTTTCAAAGATTATTGCGTGCGATACCCTGTCCCTGTCAGTGTCGCAGGGTATACTTAGTCTAGATTAAGATTCCTGGGGACATTTAAGACTCCTACATCCTTACGCTGCATCTCCCTTTTAAATTTGGCCTTCAGATCCTTTCTAAAATGTTCTTTCTACCCTTTCAAGTTTGAAGAATCATAGAGAATGCCAGAGCAAAACTTGCTTTTAGTGGGTTTGCCTTATTTTTGTCGTCTTCGGTATTTTATAATTTTCTAAAGCTGAGGTCCTATCCCTTCCTTGCTTATATTCTGCCCTTTACCAAGACATTAAAAACCATCCTCTGCCCCATCAAGATGGCAGAGTGAGATACCTCAGGGCTCTGTCCCCCAAAGGAAGCTTTGAACAACCAGCAAGAACTGGCAGAACATCTTTCTCAAAGCTCCAGAAAACAGTTAAAGAGGTGCAGTAACAGAGAAACAGGCTACTTAAAAGCAGTAGGATCTCCTGGCACTCTGGATGGCCCCTCCCCAGCCATCACTGCTCAGCACAGAGCTTCCCCACATTCCCAGTGCAGATCCCTGGTCCCAGTTTCGGAGGGAGCAGAGTAATCCTCCTGCGCATACTGAGCACAGGTATGCCTGGCCCAGTCTGTCTGGTGCTCACCGTCACAGAACTTGCTCTGTGTGTAGAAGGCAATTCACAGAGCTCTCCTACAGAACTCTGTGAATGAGCAGTCAAGTCATACTACCTGGAACAAAGGATTGTTGGCTATAAGACATACAGTGCACTCCAAGACTGAGAAGAAACTGTATCCAGGGGAATTCTTACGGCCACAGGCATGTGCCTAAGACAACACACCTGCACAGAAAGGTTATGGGAGGGGAAGCAGATGTGGCTCAACCAGTTGGGCACCTGCCTACCATATGGGAGGTCCCAAGTTCAGTTCCTGGTGCCTCCTAAAGAAGACGAGCAAGACAGCAAGCTGACACAACAGGCTGGTTCAGTGAGCTGATGCAACAAGATGATGCAATGAGGGGACACAATGAGGGACACAACAAACAGTGAGCAGATGTTGCTCAAGTGATTGGGCACCTCCCTCCCACATGGGAGGTCCCGGGTTCGGATCCCAGTGCCTCCTAAGAAGAAGACAAGCAGACAGAGAGAGCACACAATGAACAGACACAGAGAGCAGACAGCGAGTGCAAAACAATGAGGGCGGGGAATAAATTAAATAAAATAAATCTTTAAAAAAAAAAAAAAAAGGGTAAGGGAGGCACCTACACTTTGCCCTGGAGCTATTCTCTAAACTTATTATATGGATAAGTCCTGAAGGAGAGCACTTGCACAGGTCAGTCTGCAAAGACTGGGGAAGGTGTCTTCCTTTTCCCTTTTTTTTTTTTTTTTCCTTCTTAGCTCCTGGCATTCACAGAAAACTGTCATAACACTGGCTGGATACAAGCTTAAGGAACATATGCCGTGGAGTTTAAATTTCAACACTAACACATTAAAATATCAAAATGTCCTGGTTTCAACAAAAGATTACAAAACATACAAAGAAATAGAGAGCCAGGCAAAGGAGAAGATTAAAGCATTAGAAACCATCACTGAGAAGGACCAGAGCCGGGACATACCAGACAAAGACTTTGTAAAATGTGGTCCTAAATGTGATCAAGGGGAAACCAGTAGAACAATAGATACATACAAAGAGAGTATCAGCAGACAGATGCAACTTATGAAGAGGAACCAAACAGAGCTGAAGACCACAGTAACAGAAAATTAAAATTCCCTGGAGGGGTTCAACAGCAGATTGGAGCTGGCAGAAGAAAGAATCAGAGAATTTGAAGATAAGACCATTGAAATCATTGTAAGGAACAGTAAGAGGAAAGAATGAAGAAAGGTGAATGGAGCCAAGGAAGCTAGGGAGCTCTGTCAAGCATAGCAGTATATGCATTGTGGGAGTCTCAAAAGGAGAAGAAAGAGAGAAAGGGTCAGAGAGAATATTCAGAGAAATAATGGCTGAAAACTTCCCAAATTTAATGAAAGACATGAATGTACACATCCAAGGTGCTCAATGAACACCAAACAGGATAAACCCAGATAGACCCACTCCGCCATGTCATAATCAAATTGTCAAATGCCAAAGATAGAGAATTCTGAAAGCTACAAGAGAGAAGCACATGTCACATACAAGGGAACCTCAATAAGAGTAAGTACCAGTTTCTCATCAGAAACCATGGAGGCAAGAAGGCAGTGGAATGATATATTTAAAGTACTAAAGGCAAAAAAATTGACAATCAAGTATTCTATATCTGGCAAATCTATCTTTCAAAAATAAGGGAAAGATGTTGATTATTTTTCTTTGAACTGACTTATCTTTCAAGAGGACTTCAGTCTAAGTGCAGAAAATCAAGAGGATACCTTCTGCATCCTGTGATACATTATTGAATGACAGAGAAGATATTGTGTCACAGGAAGATTCAAAGCCACAAGATAGGCTTTTGCAAGAAAGCATGTTGCTCCAAAGGTGTGAAGGCGAAATACCCAAAAATATTTGCTAGAGGAAAATACTCCACCAAGTAATAGCACTATTCCAGGCATACAGAAAATTTGGGTACAAACATGGGGTTGTTCTCATAACAATTCAGGTGGAGTATACATGGCTGGACAGCTAGCTGCTTATGCGTGTAAAATTACAGACCTTGTGTTATAGATGAATGAAATTTGGGAACCCTATCCTTGGATTCTGGAATGCTAGCCTGAGGCAGGAAGATTCCCTATGTGGCTTCACAAGGAATTGAGTGAAGAAGATCTGCTCTTCCCTCTCTTTCCCTGCTGAGGAAAGTAGATTGGAAACACTGACAAAGTGAAAAATCGCTTGGTTGAAATTGTGGAAGATGAACAGCAAGAGGGGCCAAAATGGATTTTTGAAGTGGAGATGGCAGAGAACAGACTTGATTTCCTAAATAAAAGCAAAGACTGCAATGAAAGTCAGTGTAAGAGGTTTACTTAGGGCATGTTTCCATAAGTGCGTGTGTATTCACAGATGACTACATCGTTTAGAAGGATGTGGATAAAAGTAATTGAAAAACCATTTATAAAATAGGGTTTTTTTAATTTTTCAGTTTAAAAGACTATCGATATGTATAAATGATTGCCATATGTTATGAATTACTTTCTCTAAAAAAGAAACAGTATCACTGTTACCTTGGTGGCCTCAGGGATAAATACACCATGTGAAAGTGTAGAACTTGGTATATCACCTGAAAATGGAGCCAAATATATACATTCTTAAGGAAAGCACTGCGGTTAAAGGTATTGCGTGGCTTATTTTCATATCAGTTCCTGGTGCCTCCTTAAAGAAAGCCAAACAAATAACAAGTAAGCAAACAAAAAAAACAACTCAGGGGAGCTGATGTGGCTCAGTGGTTGAGCATCGGCTTCCGGTATACGAGGTCCCGGGTTCAATCTCCAGCCCTGGTACATACATACATACATACATACATACATACATAGAAAAATAAGATTCTAACAAACCATGCAATCACTCCCAAATAAGAAGGAAAATATTGCTTGGGATTAAATTTAAAGTGCTGACTATTTAACCTGTGTAGACAAGACAAAATTCAGTACAAATTCAAAACTAGTGCCACTTAGTAGTCTGCTGCTTCAAACACATGTAGTTTTGTGCCTCGTATCATAACAAAATAAAGAAAACTCCCAGGCCAGCAAAGTGAAGAATAGCAGAAATTAAATATTCCCATGCTTTACCTAAAGGAAAAAAAAAACTTTTTAACTAGAATGTGCAGATCAAAAAATCAGCATGTATCCTATTTTACATCACAGTAATGAAGAGTCCGAAATGTATTAAAAGATCTTTTTGAAATGTTACAGATCATGAAAATATCACAAAATTTAAACAAAATTTTCAACATGTAGAACTTAAGTTTTAGGAACTTGAAGAGAGAATCCTATTTAATTTTTATAATGTGTAGCATAATGTCATTCCTTCTGCAATGAAAAGCCATTTTCCGCTAGTTCTCAGTCACCTGAGACTCATTTTATTTTTTTATTTTTTGTTTTTTTTTATTTTTTATTTTTTTAAGACTCATTTTAAAATAAAGACAACCTCCACACAAAACCTTATAGGTAAAATGGGTAAATTTTATGATGTGTAAATTAGACTTCAATAAAGTTGTTTAAAAACTTTTGCATTTTTAATAACTCACATGGTTAATTAAATTATTTTGATAACATTTTCAACTCTTTTTCCCACTTTTCCCACTAGAAAAGATTTGGGAAAAGGTCCATCTTTACTTTTATCGTGAATTTAACATCATTTTTCGTCAGTCTGTCTTTTGACCTGACCACTTAAACATGGTCACTTAACCTTTTTGTTTGCACTTATATCATCTAAGTAGCGATACCTCAGTTCACATGTAATTCTGTTAATTTTTGTGAATAAATTGATGTGGGGTGCTAAAAAAATAAAAATAAAAAAAGGAAAGATTAAGACATTTCCAGATAAACAACAGCTGAGGGAGTTTGTCACCACTAGATGGGCCCCTGCGGGAGCTGCTGAAGAGAGTTCTGCCTGCTGAAAGAATAATAGATAACAGATTGAAGCCACATATAGAAATGCATACCTGTGATGAGGATAAGGACATGGGCAAACAGGAATGCCAGTGCTATTATATTTTTGGTTTGTAGCTCCACTTTTTTTCTTCTTACAGGATCTAAAAGGCAAATGCATAAAATGTAATGATAAGTCAGTGGTTTGAGGCTCAAAATGTACAAACATATAATTTGTGACAGGAACTATATAAAGGTGGGGGCAGAGGGGATAAGAACGTAATCTGTGTATACTATTGAGGTTGAGTTGGTACCAAAGCAAATGAGGTTGTTATAGATTTAGGATGTTAAATTTAAGCCCCATGGTAATTGCAAAGAAAATATCAGAGAATATGTAAACTCAGAGAGAGACAGAAATTACAGTACAGGTTGCCATGGGTGGGGGCCGACAGAATAGGGAGTTAATACATAATGGGTGCAGGATTTATGTTTGGGGAGATGGGAAAGCTTTAGTAATGGAAGGTGGTGAGGGCTCTGCAATTAATTAATTAATTAATTAATTAATGCCATAGAATGCCATAGAATGGGATGCTAGAGAGGGGTTGAGATGGGAAAGTTTATGTTTCAAATATGATCCCACAACTAAAAAAAAAAAAAAAAAGTAACTAAAGAGACGACAATTAAATGCAATACATGATCCTGGGTGAGCTCTAACAAAGGAGGAGAAAAGGCTAAAAGGGACATTATGGGGACATATGAAAAAATTGGAATATAGGCTGTAAACTTTCCATCAATGTTAACTTTCTTGTACTTGTTACCTGCATGTAAGTGAATATCCTTGTTCTTAGGAAATATGCATGGCAGTAACGAGTGTCCAAGGAGCACCATACTCCAGTGTTCAGAAAATAGAGTGATAAATGGACAGGTAGATGGATGGGTAGATGGAGAGATAGTAATAGAATGATATGCAGATGTGGCAGAATGTTAAAATTGGTGGCCCTGAGTATCTCAGGGCAGTAGGGCCATGTTGATTTCTCTGTATGGGGCTTGTATTATATGTGTACTGTCTTGTAACTTTGAAAGATTTCAAAATAAAAGTTAAAAAAATGAAAAAGGAGATAAAGGGAAACTGAGGCATAGAGAAGTGATGACTCTTGTCCAGGACCACAGGCTCAGAAAGTTGCAGTCTTGTCATCACATCCCTTAAGTCAGATGATGCCAGTCCTTCAACAACTGCCCCTCTCAGATAACAGGTCCTTAAGACGCGCCTCCCACCCGCCCACCTGTCTGACCACAACTCCCAGGCACTCACCCTCACTCATTCACCCTGGGTATTTGTGGACCCTTTGCCGTCCACAAATACCCCAAGGCCTGTGACACCCTTCCCCAGATGGCCACATGATTCACCACCCACTCTTTTGGATCTTTCTTTTTCTTTTTCTTTTTAATTATATGTATTTTATTTTTTTAAAAAGATACTTAGATTACACAAATGCCACACAAAAAAACATAGGAATCTTTCTTCTTCTCAGCAAGCCTCCTCAGATCACTTTATTTAAAATTGAAAACCACTCCTCACCCTCCTTCCCTGCTTTATTTTTTCTGCAGCAACTATCAATTTATAATATACTGCATAATTTACCTATTCTGTTCGTTGTCCATTGTCTGTCTCCCCCACAAAACAAAACAAAACAGAACAAAAACATCCTCCGGATGTTTCAAGAGAGGTAAATCCTCAGGTCTGGCCACCCCGTCCTTGAAGGCTTGTGCCCCTGGGTCCTATTCTTCCCTCTCACCGTAGATGCTGAAAACTCACTGGGGAATGAGTCCACTTTAATTACTCTATGATCCTCCTCCTTTCACCCCCATTTTTATGATTCAGGATTTAAGTTTTCAGAGCCACTCCTTCCTTCTTAGTCGTATTTCCATGGGCCTCTCCTTTTCCTTGAATATTTTTTGAAATCGGCTTTCCTAAAACTAGCGGCAAATATCTGACAGTTTACCGCATTATTTCCCTTTGACCCAAGGTGTTCTTCCACTGTTCCTTCTCATTTCCATGTCACTCTTCCTTGCTCTTCCTTTTTGGTCAGAATTAAGTCTAGAGGGGCTATTTCTCTAAATCCTCTACCTCCAGACAGTTGTCATCATGGAAATTCAACCGTGTGTCAGATGGTGCCCTACGTGTGCTCCAGCGTCTCTGGGCGCTGAAGGCGCCCCGTCGTGATCCTCCGGCTCCCACACCTCTTCTGTGGTCTGTGCAGTGAAAACCTCACACTGGCCCTCAGATGGGCCGCGCGGCTTCTGTCCTCTGATTTGCATTCCGGTGTTTTCCACTGGGTCCCCTCTTGAAGCTCATGGATTCCCCACAATTTTCTTCTCCCCTTAAAACAGTGTGGTCTCACCTCCCTCTTCTTTTAGACCCGTTTCTCCTAAAGTAACCTGTTGAGGAGCATAGAGGCACCTTTCTTAGAACATGAAATTCAGTGCCCTGCATTTCAAGCAGAAGGAAGAGGCCGTGGAGTCAGCACACTTGAATCTTAGTCCAAGATCTGCCAGTTTCAACCTGTGTGGCTTTGGGTTAGGCACCTGCCCTCCGAGACAGTTTCTGTAGCTGTGAAATGGGGGCGCTTATATTCCCCTCGCAGGCTTGCGTTGCTGTATCCTCATTGTCCCAGCAGCTTTGGAATGTGGACAATAATACCTTGTATTTGTGTTTAGTTTAATACCAAGTGTGGCAAAATTACGTCTGTTAACCTTTTTTTTTGAGAAAATTACCGGTAATACTAACTTAAATTAGTTTATCAATCAAATTATGCTATGTATTTAAACATTAATTGGTCAAAAATCTCTCAGATATTTCAAGAAAATCACTGGTTGACTATGTCAAGTTCTCTTGGGTGTTTCAATCATAAATATCTCGGAAAAAGTAAATACACATTAACAAACAAAAATTGTAACGACACAAAAAATCACAATAGTTATAAAATATATTGTTACACCAATACTTAACCTCCTACAAAAATATTGATAGTATGGTTTTGATTTGGTTCTTCATTATTTCTATATGAATTTTATGTTTTCTCAAGGTTACACTATAATACTGATTTTGTTAGTCCTTTGCTCAAATTATCTCTAAAATTTCTATACTGGAAAAACCAATGAGGATAACAAACTTGGACTCTTAGAATTCTCTCAATGCCTGTTACTCTCTGGAACCGCTCCCTCCATCTCGATGTGCCATCTCAAACCATCCTCGGAGATTGTAGAAGAAGAACATTGCACTGGCACCAAATTCTCTTGATTTGTGGAATGTAAGCTTTTTTCCAAAGAAAAAGAGGAAACAAGACCAAAGCCAGATTTATTTATATTTCCTTTCCTACAATCCCACCAAACCTGGAAACTTCTGAAAAGTGATTTTCCATCGTATCAATGAAGTTAGGATTTGAAGTAGCCCAGGCCATATCATCCCATCCTCCAAATACCCAAATCAATATCTCTCTCTCTCTCCTCCTCGTCCTTCTCTTCCTCCTTGTTGTCCTCATCCTCCTCTCCCTCTCTCTCTCTCTTTCCTCCCTCCCCCTTCCTCTCTCTCTCCCTCTCCTTATCTCTCTTTCATGCACATGCACAGAATTTTGAAAATAAAAATTGGCACTAACAGCTTATAAGTACCATCTTTCTTCTTTTACTCCAGCATTTAATTAAGCCACTTGAACATTTCCTTTCAAAGTTTGTGCAAACTTAAGCTCAGATGGCCTCGTTGTTACTCCAACAAACAAAGCCTGATGTTTTCAGAGAAGAGGGTGTACCACGGGAAAGTCGTCGCAGGCGCCCACCCCTTCTTCCAGGTAGGAGCAGGGTGTTAGCCGCACAGCTCGGCTGGCTCATCCTGGCACCCAGTGTGCCAATTCTTAATCACAAATGGGTGGATTCCACACTTGCCACTCATGGGAACATGTAGAGAGTAACTAGACTTTCATATTCCATGACCCAGGAATTTGGGAGATGACAGCCAGGGTCCCAGTTAAAAATGAATGAATGGTCCCAGTCACCCCCCAACAAGAGTTTATTCCCTCTGTTCACCCCAATGCACGGTAAACAAGTGGAGGGTGCCATTTTAAAGCAGTAAAGGTAATCCCGGAGAGTTACTAACAGCTGGTGACTAATTCACAGTTAGATCATTTCTGAGCACCTTGCTCGGTTCCTGCTTCCATTCCCAGCCTTCCAGCCCTGACTGAGGTCCCCTAGTGTAAGTCAGGGAGCGGACAGAGCAGTCCCCGCATGGGGCAGGATATGTACAGGGGTCCCGTGAATACCTCACCTGATTGTTTCATCCCAGCTCTACTCCCTGAGCATCTGCCGGTGTGAGGACAAAGTAGGCATAAAATCGATAGTAATCTGAGCTTTTGTTGAAATAGCCCAGGAAACAGGCCTGGCCCACGGGGAGAAGTAATGTTGTTACCAAACATTGGATAATGCTTTACAGAGTACACAATCTTTACCAAACATTACTTTGTGGCATTCTCATGACAACCAATGAAATAGTTTTAATCCAGTTCTATAGATGAAGAA
The DNA here is from genome assembly GCA_029593785.1 of Cabassous unicinctus. Taxonomy (NCBI): domain Eukaryota; kingdom Metazoa; phylum Chordata; class Mammalia; order Cingulata; family Chlamyphoridae; genus Cabassous; species Cabassous unicinctus. The sequence continues at coordinate 17,123 of JAQZBX010023589.1, read as the reverse complement.
GACTTGATTTGGCATGTTTAATTGATTTGTTCGAATTCACCCAATTTCTAAGCAACTGGATCCAGATCTGCTATCCAAGACCCAGCTGCATTTGGACCCTTTCTCTCCTCCTCCTCTGCCCCTGCTGCCTAAAGCATTGAGGATTGCTTTGTGTGCCGACCCCTTCCCTCATGAAGTTTTGCTTTTGAAAGGAGAATCACAAGGGGGAAAAAAAACAATATTATCAGGTGAGTGGAGTGGTGGTATTTTTGAGCAGGAAACATTTTATAGTTTGCCTCAAGTAGCCCAAGAAAGATTGATGGCCTAGAGAAGGTTGGCAAAAAAAAAAAAATCATAACTAGAGATGTCAATTATCAATCATGGTGCTATGGACCTAATGCTATGTTTTGTGGGTGCTTCACATATACCATCAAAGGTAGATTGAATTATTAAACTCAATTCTTGATTCCCCCTGCCGCAGACTCCTGGAGGGCTGCGTGTTCTCCCCTGCCCCTTGACTTTGGGCTTGGCCATGTGATATGCTTTGGCCAGTGGGGTCATGTGAGCATAGGACTGAAATGTGCAGCTGAGATTTACCTTTGTGTTTCCACCATTGTCATTGGATTTGATGACATGCCTTGGGTAGTGCAGTGATTGCAGAAGAGTGAGACGCACATGGAGCAGAGTCACGCCAGCCTACCTGTGGCACTGCAGCTTGAAGCAGAGCCTCCCCAGCCTCGTGCTCACTGTAAGATACTGAATGTGGGTTGACTTGTTATGTAGCATTATTGAACAAGTTGACTGATACACTATCTCACTTAGCCCTCATATCAACCCTTTCAAGTGGGTGGTGTTAACTCCATCTTCTAGGCAAGGAAAGCAAGGCTTAGAAAGGTTATGGTGCTTGCTGAAGGTCCCACAGCTAGTAACTGGAAGAGACCTAGGATTCAAACTCCAAACATGTATGTCTCCAAAGCCATGCAAATAACTGCCACTCCACCTTGCTTTCTGGTGATAGGGTTATGTTTGGGCATGGCAAAGTGTCACACACATAAATGTGAGAAAAAAAAAATAGCTTCCTTCTTGCCTAGTCTTGCCTTTTCGTTTCACAGATGATGCAACTGAGGCCCAGGTAGGTGAAGCAGTTTTTCTCAAGGTCAAAGAACAGGTTAAGGTCATACATTGTTTCTATGTATAAGGAATGCTTCTGATTCGAGCATTTAGAAAGTCTAGATTTAGCCCATGCACCCTCACTTGAGAATGATTTAAAATGTCTTATCATGACTGCCATATGGATTTCTTTTTCAGTCGTAGAGTGCCCAGATCCCTTTGCAGAGTCTTTCATTATGCACATAACCCACACAGCCTTCCCAAGTGAAATAGACAGAATAGTTAAACAGGAAATGTCCATGAAAGTGTGCACGGAGAAGCAAATGAGTGGACGTTCAAACTCACGTGGCTCACTCCCTCTCCAGGACCGCCTTGCTGCCTCCTGAGCTGATGGGCTTTGACCCTTAGGTCTCGAACAATGCTCAGACCCCTGTCGGTTTCCCCTAGTGCTGCCAGCTCCGAAAACCTGGGAGCTGAACTCATCAAATGAGGATGGTTAGGCTTTGATAACTGCAAAATTCTATATAAAGTGAAATGATATTCTCAGGAATGCCTCATTCTCCCCAGCTCTTCTCTTCCTGCCGTGGTGACCTAACTGAAAATAATCTTTCTAAATTGAAAGAAAAAAGCATGTGGCTCTCTGTGACTCCCACACATGCTTGAAACTTGAAAAGATTTAATTTTATCTTTCATTTAGCATCTTACAGAAAATGGGACACTAAGATGGCAGCTGTAGGCTCCTTTGGTAGAACTGTCAAATCCTATAGTTGTCACCATTTTGTCGTGTAATTCTAAATATAAGCATTGTACTGTTTATTTATACAAGCGATGCATCGATCATTTTGGTCAGTTCCAAGCAGCGCATCACTATCCAGTTGGTTGGTGCTACTACCATTACCTATAATGTTAAAATTGTGATGGAAAAACTGCACAAGATGGTGCCAGTCTAAGAGTTTGCTATAAACACTCCATACGTCAGCTACGGAGGACCTTGTTATGTATTGGTTATCTATTGCTGTATAACAAATCACCACAAACTTAACAGCTCAAAACAACACACACTTATCGCATCATTTCCATGAGTCAGGAATACAGGCACATCTTTGCTGAGTTCTCAGCTCATGGTCTCACAAGGCTGCAGTTAGGGTGGCAGCTGAGCTTTCCATCTGGACGTTCAACCAGGGAAAAAGCTGCTTCCAAGCTCATTTAGGTTGTTGCAGAATTCATTTTCTGACGACTATAGAACTCATGGACGCTTGCTTCTTTAAGGCCAACAGGAAAGCAAAAGCTGTTCTTAGCTAGTCTTAAGTATATACCATAATGTAATCATAGGGGTGACATCCCATCACTGTTGCCATATAATGTAACATAACCATGGGCATGTCATCCCATCACCTGTGCCATATTCTTCGGGTTGAAAGCAAGTCACAGGTCCTGCTCACGCTCACGGAGAGGGCATGAACACCAGGAGGTGGGAATCATTGGGGGTGGTGAAACCCTAGGGTCTTTCTGCTCTGGCCCCCAATGCCCTTCCATGTGCAGAACACATTCATCCCAGCCTGAGGTTCCCAGAGTCTCATCCCTTGACAGCATCATCTCAAAGTCCAGGCTTCCATGGTCTAAATCAGGGTCAGGTGTGGTAGGGTGCCTGGGTGTCATCTATCAAGTACAGCTGCGGGGGCACAGTTCCTCTCCATGTATGGCTCTGTAAAACTAGAGACAAGTTGTCTGCCCCCAACACACCCAGCACACAGTGCTGAGACGGGCATGGGGTGGTAGCTACAGACTTTCTGAGTCAAAACTGGAGGCAATGGAAGGTGGAAAGGAGTCCATAGCCGTTCTGAAATCCAGCCAGGAAAATGTCGGGAGTTCTTTGATTAGGTTTCAAGGCTTGGGAAGAACCTCTCCGGCTCAGGCTTTGTCTCCTGCATTCTTGGTTCCGCCTTCTTTTTCATGAAAGGGAGCATATATTGGCAGCTGGATAGTTTTATCAGCCTGCTTCCTGCCTGTAATATTTTGTGGGTCCGAAAGCTTCCTCTCGTTTTGTACCTTTTCTGTCCCTTTAAGTCCAAACTGGCAGTGTTTCTGTTGAAATAATTTTCTCAAGAACTCTGTAGACCTTGTGTGGATTTCAGTGTGGTTCTCCCCATTAAGCAAAAGCCATACGGGCAGGTATTTCTAAGATCAACCCTTTTTCTTCCTTGGCCTCCTGTAGGCCAAGGACGGCTGAGGGACAATGCCCTCAGCCTCAGAGACCTAGAGGGTCTCTGCTTGGATTGAAGATCTCTGGGCACACCCTTAATCTCTTGAAAGGGCTCTTTTTGTGACTGAATACTTATGCTGTTTGGCCTTCCTGACGTTTTACACAGTCCAGTCGCACTCTAGTCTTTCCTTTAGTGTAGTCTTCTTAACAAGGGGTCTGTGAGCTTGAACTGAAATTCAAAAAAGCATTATTCTTGTGGGGATGTGTTGGTGCGGGTGTGATGTGTTTATTAAATAATACACAGTATAGTGTGGACTTAGTAAGGGGTCCGTGGTTTTCACCTGACGGCAAAGGGGTCCATGGAACAAAAATGATTAAGAAGCCCTGCTCTAGAGCATGCTTCCCTGGTACTGGATCTCTTAATTTTAGCATCTTTTCCCATCCAGAAAGGTTGAGAATTTTCAAAATCATCAGATCCTGGGTTCCTTTTTGTTTAAAAGTTCTTGCCTCTGGGAGCTGATGTGACTCAAGCGGTTGAGCACCTGCTTTCCACATGGGAGGTCCCAGGTTCGTTCCCCAGTGCCTCCTAAAAACAGAAAAGCAAACAACAAACAAAACAGGTGAAAAAGCCAACTCAGAGGAGCCAATGTGGCTCTGAACCCAAACCACCTCCCAAAATTCCATAATCTGGACTCTGGCTATTACAGCTATATGGCTTTGTACAAGTTACTCAACCTCTGTGTGCCTCAGTTTCTCATCTATTAAAAATAGATCCTATTAGTACTCCTCGTAGGACCACTATGAGGAGTAAATGGTTTAATACATTCAAAGCATTAGCAGGCGTAAATAAAAATAAAACAACCCCAGTTAACCGAAGCACTAACTAACAGAAACCACCTTTTATCAGGAGAAGAAAAATTCTTTGAGATTATTTTCCCTGACAATCAATAAAACAAAGACCAGGTATGTATTTCTCTGGTGAAGACCTACTGAACATTCAGAGCATTTATAGGTTACTCTCAAAGTTATGCAAAATGTGAGTTCTCAGGCATCTGTCAGCTTTAATAGCAAAACGCCCCACATCTCTCTCACCCTGATACTTTCAAATGTGGATTTCCTGAGGGCAGGTTTCCAGTGACATTTTCCACCTTGCCCTGCAGGATGCTGCAAGCTGCTCCTGCCACCAGGAAGCAGGCGCCACAGGAAGGCTCTCGGGCAGCATCTGCTGCATCTCAGGCCCCGTCCCCCCGTGCCCCGTCAGTCCAGGGCACCTTTGCTTGGCATGCCAGCTGTGAGACCCAGAAGCCCGTCACCTGGAGTCCAGGCCAGGCTCACTTCTGAAGGCTGCCGGGTGTGGGAAAGGGGAGTTTTCTAAACAGCCCCAAGGAGAGATGCTTGTAGAAACGGGTGTCTTCACCACGTTCATGCCGTAAGGCAGATTCCACCTGTGTGGAAGGGGACGCGGGAGAAGTGAGCAGAGTGCTGCTCCAAAAGGGAAACCCCGTGCTACGCTTAGTAGCTATTTTTATTCATAGATGCAAAGTTGTTCCTTTTAATAACGGAAATCATTTTTAATAATCTGTCATTTTTTCAGCATGTGTAAGCAATACTTACTCACATAAGCAGTTTAGTAAACAGAAAACTATAGCGAAGAAATACCTGTCATGCCTCCACTGCCCCCTGTTGAATATTGACAATTTTAACACACGTGCAATGTTTATATAGTCTGGCTTCTTTTTTTCTTTTCACTCAGGCAGAGGTTCCCATACTTTCTTGGTTGGCAACATCCTACATGTCTCAATAATTTTGTCACTGTGTCCTCTATGTCCCCCCCAAAAAGTTAATCATTTAATTTATTAAGTAATTAGATTCAAACAATTTTTTAAGTATTTATCTCCTAATAACAAATAACACAGATGATGCACATGCATTGAAATAAAAAAATTATTTCATTCTTAAAGAAAACACTGAGATGTGTGCGCCTTGTTGGCACTGCCCAGCTTCTTCCAGCTTGGAATCCGGTCGGGCTGCATGACCTCGTTTCCTGGTCCACACTGATTTTCATACGGAACTTGCTTTTTTTTGGTCATAGCAACCACCAGATACACAGCTTTGCATTCAGTGATGTCATCAAAAGGTATGTAGTGTCATCTGATTTTGAAACTGGGACTGCCGTGAGCTAGTTGTCATTTACGAGGTATCTGACAGCTGTTGAGTGTGCTCTTCCCCAGAACTGTCCTGCTGAGTCCCTGTGAGTTTGCTGCGGTGCCCAGTGTGGGAGCCATGAACCTAAGGCTTCCTACGTTGTCTGCAACATCACTTTTATTGGCCCCATTAGGACTCTATAGTACAGATATGCCACAATTTAAAAACCCTCCTATTTTTGGAAATGTACGTTGATTGCTGGTTTATTTTTTATTGATGAGTTCATTGTCTTCAAAAGGGTAAAAAGTTCCATTCTTTTACATAAGGATAGAATTTCTGAATGCACAATTATTACCTAGAGTTATTTGACCTGTTTATATTCTCACCTTGCAGTTTCTGATCCCAGTGAGGCCCGTAAGCTGGTGGCATGTGCAGCCTTGAATGCTATGATTTCCCACCTTCTGAATCTTATGAGCTCCATGGTTCTATGAGGAGTTTAGTTTTATTAACAAGGACCCTAAAACAGGAAACTATTTTTTAACCCAACAGCTATGCTTCAAATCTCTAAGCTAAGGAATAAATATAAAGTTGGGAATTGACAAGACTTTGTAAATTAGCAACAACCAGAGATGAATTAAACCGAGGAGAACATGGAAAAAATATAGGTAAAGATCATTGTAAACTTCAAAACACTGGCTTTTGATAACAGTAGACCAGATACCTGGATTCAGGGCTGCCTCGTACCCTGTAGCTGAGCAGGACACAGTAAATGTGATACCCAGCATTTTGCACCTCTCATTATTTATGTTAGAGAAATAGTTTTGGAATTAGCTCTTCAATCCAGGATAAATCCCTTCCCAGCATTCCCTCAGCTCCAACTGGATTTACCTGCCATGTAAGGTTGTTATGTGGATCAAGTCAAACAAGGAAAGAATTCCCTGCAAACATGTGGTAGTCGTAGTCATGGCTATACTTTTTTATCCTTCATGAAAGGCTTCCCAGAGATGCCCACATCTATTTTATGCTCGATTGTAAGGTCCAGTTGTCCAAAAGCCAATGTGAATATTGGGCATGTGTGTTTCTTACTTCCAAATATGCTAGTAACAGAGTCACAGTTTTTTTCACTTTGGGATGCAGGACTAGGATTCATAGCAGCAATACATTTAAATGTACGTCTCCTTATTTGAGCCTTACTGTGTGAGGTAGGTATTGTCAACCGAGAAATAACTAAGCTGTAAGGCAACAAAGCATTTATTTGGAGTCTTAGTATTGCAACTCAGGAAGCACAGATTCCGGTAGCACTCCAAATCATGCTTCGTCTTGGCATTTCCAGGCAAGGGTTTTTAAAGAAAAAGAAAGATAACTAAGTTGTTTATGGTCGGTGGATATTTGAAGTACTCTAGATGTCCTTTTGGTTAGATGGTTAACTGAGTTCTGTATCTTGTGATTTGTTTAATGGCTTCCGGATGACCTTGGAGTTTTAAGGAACATTGTTGATTGAGGTTTCTCATACCTGGGCAGTTGTGACATCTGGATGATATTTGCCTAAGAGTAACCTCCAGACTCCATTTTATTATGATTATGATTATTATTTTGCTGTTTATAAATTTATTTCTGAATTGCAAAGGTTATTTCCCCCTCCCCATGTTTTTAGAATGTCCTGTATTCCCCTGTCCAGACAGACAGAGAGCGCGAGGACCTTCTTTTTCTTGCATCTATAGTGGGAACCTTAACATCAGACACTAACTGCACCAGGTGTGTCAGAGATGCGTCCGACTCCATTTTAACTCTCTTCACCATAGTAACTCTATTTGTTTTATTTCTTTTTATAGTACTGTTATCCTTATTTTACAAATTGGTAAGTTGAGGCTCAGAGAACACAAAGGACTTGTCAGAAGCCTCACAACCATCAGAAGGCAGTGGAACAGCCTCTGTCCACTCACAAGACCCCCTGACCGGGGTCTCTCCCCACAGGAACAGTGTTTAAAGTGGAGGGTACTTGCCGGGGTGGGCAGTGGCCGCATTAATAGCCCATTGCAGGAGGACGGGGATGTGAGGAGAAAGCTTGGACCTTCAGTACTGGAAGGCAGATAAAGTGGAAGAGCTCTGTTTTCTTTTCTGTCTATAGTATTTCGACCCAACCCTGTATGTTACATGAAATACATTCCTGACAGAAACTCCCAAGCATTCGAATTCTCTTGTTTCCGCAGTTATTCTGCACAGCAATGCCTGTATTTGAAAATATTCCATTCACTTAGCAAGCATTTTTGAACAACCAACACAGGCCAGACATTGTGCTGGGTGCTTGCCGAGGATGCAAGACTGGGTGCAATGGTGACTGAGGTTTTGATAACTAGAATAGGCTAAAATTTGCATAGGATTGGACCAAATTTGAAATTCCCATTGCCAAGAGTAAATGGATACTTATTAAAGAAAGAAAAGTCAAATATTCTTTTTGTGTGTTATGGATATTTAGGTGTTCAGAATGAACTGCTGCAGATGATAACTGTAACAGTAAATGTAAATGGGATTGGTAGATTATGGGTTGGCCATGAGGCTTGTATGTCTAACCAAAATAATAGCAGAAAGTTCTACTTTCCCTATAAACCCTTAGTTAATACAATTGGCAGGTGGTGATTATATTATGTTTTAAGAATACCCAGGTACATTGAGGGCATTTAACAGAGTAAGAGTTAGCTCAGTAACTAATTCTTTCCTGAATAATAAAGTCTTTAAAAAGAAAGAACAGTTCTTGCTTCCCTATTTCTAGTTCCATTCTGTGGTGATGTCCAAAGTGGTATTTCAGCAGGAAGCATTTTATCAGTTTCAGAACCTTCAGAGCACTCCTTCCAAAGTGGACTCCTACCCTGTAATTGTCAGTTTCATTACAAAGAGCTACAAATTTTCCTCTGAGGACAGTTGTGTCCACTACATTTTGTTAGAAAGCATTCTCCTTTGAACTGCTTTTAAATGGTTTATATTTTTTTTACTTCCTGTTTGATCTGAGAATTATCTATGACTAGGAGTATGATACCTAGTTTTCAAGTACTTAAAATTTGGGGTCACTTTTTAATTATTTATTTCAGATTTTATAGTATGCTTATCAGAGAATGTGTCCTGTAAAATCTCTGTTTCTTTAAATTTGTAAAGATTTTCTTTGTGGCCAAGTACATAAACTATCCTTATAAAAGAACCATGGACATATTATATATATATATATGTATATGATTTTCTTATTTGAGAAATCTTAAGATTCTTGTATGTCTAATGTGTTGATTTGTTGATTTTATTATACAATTCTATGCCTCATTTATTTTATAGAGGAAACTCTTAAGTTCTTCCAAATTCTGAGAGAGATTTAAGTCTTTTCCTAGAGTTGTGATTTTTAATGTTCTCCTTGTAACATTTTATTCTCTAATATTGGACCTTAGATGTAATGTTGAGGAAATTAGCAGGGCATACTAATACCCTAAAGTAAGATTGCTAGGGCACAGGGCATCTGCACCCTTAAATTTAGTAAGACTGCCAGACAGCTTTCCAGCATGATGCTACCAGTTTGCATCCAGCCAGAAAGGCACAGCGGTATCCATGGGGTCCCTCTCCCACCCTCACCATGCCTTGCCATTGTATACCTGATGATATCTGCATCATGGTTTTGCTTTCCTTTTCCCAATTACTAATGCATTTGGGCATCTCTTCATCTCATTAACTGTTGGGCTACTCCTTCTGTGAATTGCCTATTCGTCTCCTTTGCCAGTTTTTCTATTGGGCTTCCTGTCTCTCCTGTGATGTTGCAAGACTTCTCGTATTTGTAAGATTTTGTTTAGTGCATTTAACTTTAAGTGCCCCTTGTCTGCTAGTCATACTTCATTTTGGTTACATTTATCTGATAGATCTTTGTCTAATATTTATTTTTCTTTGGGTGTCTGTGAACATTTTCTTGTAAACAGCATATAGCTGTTTTTGTTTTATGTCATTTTGTTGTTGTTCAATCTGTCATTCATTGGAATTAGCTAGTGCATGTATATTTAGTATCATGAGTCACATACTTGATTTCCTTCATTTACTTTGTGCTTTATACAACTTCTATTGTTATTTTCTGATCTGATCATGTTCCTTTTCATTCCATTCCTTTCTTTTGTTAACTTGGACTCTCCACTTTTCTGTTCTACAAGTGGATTCTTCCCTTTCTCTGTTCTTGTGATCAGATATTTTGTCAACAATTCCTCCAATAAGATGCACTGTGTCCCTCAAAAGATATTATATTTTCTCCCTTTTCCCTCCTCCAGCAAAACAAGACACTCAGCGTCGTTTCATGCATTTCCCTCCATCCCCTTAAATACTCCAGACCACCAAGAAACTTGAAATAATTTCCCTACCACCTAAATTGTGATGAAATTATTGTACATATTTAGCACTAAACTATTATTAGGATTTCCTTTACATTCTGTTTTCAGAGTCTCTGTTTAACAATTTCATTATTATACAGCTTTCCTAGGCAATCCTCTTTATCCCTTCAGAACTAAGTATACCTAGAGAGACAGATAGACAGAGACCCAGAGATACAGACTGCACACAGGTATGTTGCTCATCAGCCTTTTCTCTCCTCTTCCTGTTGACCTCATCTTGAGATGAATGTTCTGGGTCAGCAGTATCCAGTAGAACTTTCTGTGGTGACGGAAATCTTCTATATAAGAGCTCTACAACAGGGCAGCCACCCATCACGGCTATTAAGCTCTGGAAGGGTGGTGAGATACCCATGGAATTGAATTTCTTTCATTTTAATTCATTTAAGTTTAAAACTAATTAGCCACAAGTGGCTGGTTGCTAGTGGCTGCCGTATTGAACAAAGGCAGAGCTAGTTCGTTGGCTGTTTGGAAAGAGACTAGACTTGACTTTAGGATTACCTCTAGAGCAGGCATGTGGAGGCTTTGCTTTCTAACATCCGATCGTCTAGATATTTGGTTTCACTGATAAGTGAATGATATCTTGGTTGAGTTCAGGCTTCTCAGGTTAAAGTGCTTTTCTCTCAGGTTGCATTCCTCAGAAGTGATTTATTGAGGGGGGCCTCTCAGGAGAAAGCTGTGACAGCGTGAGGGCAAGCAGGATAGAGTGGAGAATGAGCTGAGGAAAGGCATGGCTTCCATTGGAGTCGAGCCTCAGCCTGATCCTGTGTAAATGGCACTACAAGGTTATGTCACCTTGAGGTAACGGGTCTGACCTTCTGTTCCCACTTATCAACCCTTCATTGGCTGCAGGCCACCCTGGGAAGGGCATAACTTCCCCAGCCCTGCTGGCTGAGGTGACGAGGCCTCTCCAGATGGCTGTGGGCAGGCCTGAGAAGGCACAGCTGTAGGCCATTAGCCACCAGCCCTCGCCACCTGGCAAAGGGGAGCTGGGCGCCACCAGTATCTCCTGTCAGACTCCACTCTCTAAGCTGCAGGTTTTTAAAGAATGAGCACAGAATAAGACACGCTGATTCTTCTCCCTTTCCCAGGAGCATGTAAGGGCTTTCCTTTATTCTTAGAGCTAAGGAATTTTCCAGGATATGCCTAGGTGTGTTTTTTTTTTTGTCAGTCCTGCCTCAAATTCAGTGAAACTTTTTAAGCCGCATGTCAGGTCTTTCTTTAGTAAGGGAAATTATAGTCTGATTTGTTGAATTCTGCCCTCCATCTGTTCCTTTTTTTCCTTTTGGCACTCTTATTATTTTGCATATTAATTCTTTCTCCCTCACGACTTTCATCTCTGCATTTTTGCATAGTTTGAGACGTTTCCTCCATTCGTCCACCTCCATTTCTTGCTCAGCTGTGACCATCCGCTCCCCCGTCCATATATTGAGTTGTTTGTCTAGCTGCAGACATTCTCTTTTGTGCTGTGCTCAGATCGTTAGAGCTACTCTAGTTGCTTTCTCCATTGCCGTTGTCATCTGTCTCTTCCAGCCGCTCTACTTTGCTAGGTATGAATTTAATTTGTTCTGAACCAATGTCCTTTCTACTTAGATGGAAGTTTCTTTCATTTTGGTTTTCAGTTCACGGAGGCCCTGGTCTGGCTATTTTCTTTCCCCTAAGTAGCAGTCTTCCCACCGTGAGAGGGAGGCAAAGTGGTCTCTACAGCAGTTGATGAACAGGTGATGCAGGCCCCAGGGGAAGCCCCTCTCTTCCCTGCAGTCCCGTTTATTCTCCCAGCCTCGAGGGCAGAGACGCTGCCTATCTTCTGGTTCTGAGTCAGCCTCTCCAGAGCCAGAACGGCCATGGTGCCGACATGCACCCTCCTCTTGTGCCCGCATGTCTCTGGGGGCCACAGCCTTCCCAGGATATGCCCGTCGCTCCTCCAGGCACCGCAAAGCAGACCCACCAGCTCTCCCTGTTGAGATGTCCTCGCAGCCCAGGCCTTGCTATTGTCCAGCTGCCCATGGGCTGCAGCGGCCTTTGGGGCCAGAGAAACAGACCAGGAGAGAAAAGGAGCCATGTCTGCATCGTCACCATCCCAGAATCCTCCTTTTGCCTTCTGGAACCTTCTGAAGGGTCCTGAATTCAAATGTTCACCCTTCCATTTCTGATCACTTTTTTTTTTCCAAAAAAGATGTCTTGGATGCCTGCTGTATAGCAGTGCTGGGGACAGGGCAGTAAATAGATCAGGCAACGTCGTTCCTCCTGGGACCTCCACCCCAGAGAGGAAATAATCATAGATGCCGAAAGTGTTGTGAGTGGAAAAATAATGGGTGCGGTGGAAAGGTGGCGTGTCCTTTCTCACATTTCTGCTGTCACCCTTAGTATCCACCTGGATGTCAGACCTCAGCCCTGTGACTGTTCTAAAGTTGTCCACTCCATCCCACATCCTCCTGGGACAGGTTTAGCAAGGGCACCTGTAGAAAGGTGAGCCGTGGAGCTCGTAGAGTTCAGGCAGTTTCTCCATGGCCCGTTGAGAGCACCAGTGGTCTGTCCAAGACTCCGGGGAGGGGTGCATGATGGCTTTCTTCAGAAGCTGAGAGGCTGCCGTGTCAGAGGACCATTCATATCCTCTAGGAAACCCCTAGAGGGAAAATTGTGAAGAGAGGTCACAGCGGGTTCCACTCCCCGAAGCAGGACTTGGAAACCATGTGCTGCCCAGCAGTGGAAGGGGCTGCCTGGTGAAGCAGTGAACTCCTCGTCGTTAGGAGAAGTGTTTTAGGGACTTGCTGTCTGGGAGACTCGGGGCACGCGTGAGGGGCGAGAATATTGGGAGGAGTGAAGTGGGACCAGGGCTTGTCAACTCTACCCCACTCAAGGAGAAGTGAGGAAAGAACTGGATTGTTTTTCATTTTATCTTTCTGAGTCCTAAATGACACCACAGTTTCCCAGGATTGAATGCAGCCATTTTTTCCCCACACTTTCTTTCTTCTCTTTTTGCTTTCTGGCCTACCCAAAGTAAACAACCAGTAAGGAACAGCGTCTGGGAGGAATCGCCTCCGCCTTCCTTACCTCTTCTCAACACCTCCCTCCAACCCTGCAACAGATGTTACGGGTGAAAATGTTCATTCATCGAAGCTTGTGCCTTCTACTTACAGAGCCGGGCCTGTCATCCGGTTCTGAATGAATGAATCCGTTCCAGAATAGTTTTTCGGATGATTAACATATGCCTCAGCAGTAACGCTGCGCAGGGCACCTTACTGTAGGAAACACCGGAGCCACAGGGAGTAGAGCTGAGTTTCTTCTCTCTGCTTGCTTGTAGGCTGGTAAAATTTGGACGGTGCCTGCTGTTTTCCATCGAGGTGCACAGAGTACCTGGATGCATTCGCCTTTACCCACCTGTGAAGGCTGGATTTGCTGTATCACCCGCAGCTGATCAGACTCTGTGTTCCTCGGCGTGTGCCGCCATCCACCGGCCCTGGGGCCACATTACAAGCCCACTTAATTTTTCATTCTATTGTCAACAGAAAGAAACTTTTCCGGACAGCGTTAACAGGCAAGGATGACTTTATTCAGGGACTGCTGTGACAGGGGAGCGAGAACAGAGCCGACTCCGTCGAAACCAAGGCCAGCAGGCTTTTTAGGAGCTGGGGACGGGATGGAGAAGAGCCCCGGAGGGCAGGAAGGGCGCTGGCCGCCGCGCTGGTGAGGGGCTCCTGAGACTGCCGTTAGGGCCGCCCGGTGGGGAGTTCTCCTTGGCGGTAGTTAGGGCACCTGGAGGCCGTTAGGGCTGGGAGCGGGGAGGAGGGAGATTCGCTGCCTGGTGAGGAGCCTCTCGGGTGCCTGGGGAGAGGGAGAGGGAAGGGTGAGGTCGGGGGCCAGTTCAGGTGAGAAGTCGGCTTTTCCCTTTTTTTTCCTTCTTTTCCGCCGTCAGGGTTCTCTGCAGTCCCTCAGGCTGGCTGGCAACTTGGTCAAGAGAAAGTGAGTCTTGGTCAATATTAATATTAGCACAAATAGCTTCAACTTTTTTTCCCATGTGTATTTTTTCATTTCAGGACACAATTTAGAAGCTTAATGAGAACTTTGATGCTTAGAATGGGTTTATTTGAAAACTCGTTAAAAGTTTTCACTTTGTTTACTATGATTTGGCAAAAAAAAAAAAAAAAACACCATCGGGCAGGAGTCAGCAAACTCGGATCCTCGCCTCACACCAAGCAACTGAGTAAATGTTTCAGCCTGGGTCTCCTCGTTTTTCAATTAAGGGTTTACCAGAGCAGCCCAGGATAGAAAGTCGCCTGGGGAGAGTTGCTTTGAATTCGGGTTTCCTGGGCCAGACCGCAGAGTTTCGATTCACGTCTTTAAGAACTACTGCTGACAGGTTCTTCCACTTGACTTCATCTGGAGCCTTTGTCACGAAAATGCAAGGGCGCCGCCTCGTGTTCCCCAACAGCTTGTGCAGCTCACGGGGAGAGCATCGCTTTCAAATGGATACAGTTCTATCCATTTTTACCTTTTTTTAAAAAAACTTTTTGGGTTTTGTTTTACCATTTTTGCCTTTAACATCTTACCTTATTACCTGCACTTCAATGGATGAAGCCAACGCTGTATTGAGATAAACATATGTTATCCCACCAACTCTTGGAATAATCGGTTTGATCTTTTGATTTATGGTTACGCCTTTTTCTGGGCAAAGTTATGCCTCTCAGCCTTGTTCTGTCTGAATCACACACAATTTTGATTGCCCAGCTATTGGCAATGATCTATATTTTTATACAACACCGGGAAGATCAAAGTAAAGGAGGGAAAGTGCTTCCCCGAGGACGATGGGAGTGTTTCACAACTTGCATCTCCAGCGGCCAGGTGCAGCAGACTGCAGGGAAGTCAACAGAGCCACCTGCCCAGCAGGGCGCGTCTGTCCTGAGCTTCAGGCTGTCCACAGAATAGCCAAGGGGCCTACAGTGGGGCCAGATCAGCAGCTTCAACATCACCCGGAAGCTTCCCAAGATGCAGCATCCCAGGCCCACCCCAGACCTGACAGGTCAGAGGGGCAGTTTAACAAGTTCCCCAGGCGATGTGAGCACACATTCCAGTTTAGGAAGCTCTGCCCAGAGAACACAAAGCTTCAGGCAAGAGAACCCTGAGTCCCTCCAGGTCCGGAAGGAGGGGGCCTCCGTCTTGTCTGTCGTATGAGCGCTACAGTGCTTACGCCCAGAGCTGTGGACCATGCATGCCAAGCCCCTGGCCTAAGGCCTGGCTCCTGGTAGTGCCCAGTCAATACCCCCTCCCCCAATGTGTACTAGAGTGTGGTTTCCGTGAGGCAATGCGTGATGATTTTCAAAGCTGGCCACACATTCTTCGACACCTTCCTGTGGAGAGATGGCATCTGCCTTCCCTCCACGTGACTCTGGGTGGAGAAAGGACACTGCAGACTTTCAAGGCGAGGTCAGAAAAGGCCACGCAGCTTCCATCTGCTCCCTTGGGATGCTTGCCCTGGGGACAGCCAGCCACGGTGTAAGCCAAGCGCCTGGCGGGGACCACGGGGGCTGCTCGGCAGCGCCTCGGCTCGGCGGGGTCCGCATCCTGCACGTGCAGTCCTGCAGCCCGGCCACGCCTGAGCGCACATGCAGCTGCCCCTCCACACTGCAGACCGCACAGCGCCCAGCAGGTTAAAACTGCGGATTTACCGTGCAGCAGTAGCCACTGGAATGCTTTGTGCTCTTCCGTTTGTTCCTTCAACAAATAATAATCAAGTGCCTAAACAGACAAGATGCCCTTCTCAGCCAGGAGCCCACCTTGATTTTGGCCATAACGTTTTACCGGGACACGGCCACGCTCGTGATTTACCTGTTGGCCAGGCTGCCTTCGCCCTACAGCTGCCCTTGAGTGGGTGCCTCAGAGCCCCAGAGCCCCAAGTCTAACATGTGCAGATGCAAAGCACCGTTGCATTTGGCTCTTGATGGAATGTTTGCTGATGCCTGTTCTAGGTGATAGGGATATAAGAGCATGTGAAATAAAGTTTCTGTTGTGGAGTTGATGGTCCAGTGAGGGAGGAGACAAAGGCTGGTGAAAATCTCAGGTGGTGATAAGTACCAGGAGGGAACAAAGAGTGGCAGGGAGGGTGTTGCACGGGCCGAGGAGATGAGGAGGCATTTGACACGGGGTGGGGGGTGGGGGGGTGTGTGTGAGTGTCCCAGGCAGAGGCCACTAGAGGAGGGAGTGAGCTGGAAGGGCGGAGGCAGGAGCCGAGGGCCTGGGCCCGCTGAGGCCTTGGAGTGTGGGTGTTTCATTAGTCCAATGAGCACATATCACTGCGCTTTTTCCACAATGCATTTCCAAATATTTTCCAAAATAACATTTCCTATCATGACCCAGACCCCCTTTGCCTGGGGAGGGGGAGGAGGGGGATCGAGTAACACTGTTCACACCTGTTTAAAGAGGCTGTAGAATGAGAGCAGGGCTGCCTCGGGATGGTTCCCTGAAAGGAGACCTAAGGGTCCAAGGATTTATTAAGGACGTGTTCCCAGGAAAACAGCCACGGGAGTGGGCGGGCAGGGGAGGAGCAGCAGCTCAGCGAAGCGGCGCTTCCGGGCTCCCTCCCGGCTCTGCCTGAGCTCAAGGGAGCACAGATCACTCCTCAGCTGCCCCCGCTGGAGCTGGCACGTGGAGGCCGCCAGGAGGGGTGGTGCGTAAGCTCCCGGGCCCGCCGGCCCCCTGCCGGTGCAGGCGCAGAGCGTCCAGGAGACCAGGGACAGCTGGAGAGGAGCTATGGGTGCGGGCTGGAGGCCAAGAGGGACACTCGCATGCAGTGGAAGAGGCCCAAGGGGCTCGGGGACAGGCCACCAAACAGTGTCTGCTGCAAAGACCAAAGAGGAAAGCCCTCCCGGTCTTGTAAATTTGTCAGCGCCTCTGCTTTGCCTATTCGTAATTCACATATCAGGCACTTCTCCTGAGTGCTCGTCAGTTTAAATCTGTTAAAAATGTGGTTGAAATCAGAGTCCTCCAAGCACACGGCACCGCTAAGTTCCACCTCCCCACCCTGCCTCCAGCAATTTCATCTGAGGCCAGAGAAACGCAGCGAAGACGGTGTGCTCACACACCCTGTGCATTATCCAGCGGGCACGGGCTAATTCTTCCGTTTCTTTGATGTCCTCTCTAGTGGCTAGTGCAGTACTGAGTACATTCAAAGTGGAAACAATCGTGGAGTTTATCAGCCCACATTGATTCTGTGTATAGCAGGGTTAATTCTATATTTTACCAAATGGTGCCTTTCCAAGAACCTGTCAAATGCTGCGCTTGCT
>JAQZBX010023588.1:14778-30848 GCA_029593785.1 Cabassous unicinctus | reverse complement strand
ATCAATAGACACAGATTGGCAAAATGGATAAGGAAATATGACCAATCTATATGCTGTCTACGAGGTAAAAAACTCACGTTAGACCCAGGGACACAAGAAGTTTGCAACTGACTGGTTGGAACATGATTTTACATGCAAACAATAACCAAAAATGGCAGAGAGTAGCTATCCTAATATCAGACTAAATAGACTTTAAATGCAAAACTTTTGTTAGAGATAAAGAAGGACACTATATATTCATAAAAGGGATAATCATCAAGAAAAAAGAACAATCATAATCATTTATGTACCTATCCAGGGTGCCCCAAAATACAGGAGCCAAACATTGGAAGACATAAGTGGAGAAATAGATGATTCAACATTTATAGTGGGGGAATTTAATACAAAATTATCACAACAAGTTAGAGCATTTAAGCAGAAGGTCAATAAGGAAACAGAGTCTTTGAATAATGTTAGAGGAACTAGACCTAATAGACATATATGGAACATTATGCCCAATTAGAATAGGATATACATTCTACTTGAGTACACATAGATCACTCTCTAGGATAAACCACATGCTAAGCCATAGAACAACTCTCGAGGAATTCAGAAAGTTTGAAATTATACAAAGTAATTTCTCTGACCACAGTGGAATGAAGCTATAAATGAATAAGGGCAGAAAACCAGAATAAGCACAAGATATGAAAGTTAAGCAACACCCTCATTAGACAACCAATGGATCAAGGAGGAAGCTGCAAAAGAAATCAGTTACTACCTTGAAATGAATGAAAATGAGAAAACAACATATCAAAACCTAGGGAATGCAGCAAAAGCAGTGCTAAGACAGAAATTTATAGCCATAAATGCCTATATTAAAAAAGAAGAAAGAGATAAAACCAACAATCTAATTGCACACCTGGAGGGACTAGGAAAAGAACAACAAACTAATCCTAATGCAAGTAGAAAGAAGGAAAAGAAGATTAGAACAGAATTAAAGAAATTACAACAGAATTAATGAAATTGAGATTAAGAAAACACTAGAAAAAATTAGCAAGACCAAAAGATAGTTCTTTGTGAAGATTAATAAAACTGACAAACCATTAGCTAAACATAAAAAGAAAAAAGAGAGAAAATGAAAATACATAAAATAAAAAATGATCTAAAGGATAAAACAAGAATATCATACAAGGATACTTTGAAAAACTGGATGCCAACAAGATGTATAAATTAGATTAAATGGATAAATTTCTAGAAACACACAAGCACCCTACATTGACAAAAGAAGAAATTAATGAACTTGATAGATCAATCACAAGTAACAAATATGAATTAGTCCTCAAAAGCCTCCCAACTAAGATGAACTCTAGCAGTTTGATGTAGTTATGAATTCCAAAAATAGATATTGGATTATGCTTGTAAGCTGGTCTGCTAATCTGGGCACGATAAAGTTATGATTAGGGCATTAACTGGGCCACCCCAGTAGGGCATTGAGCCCCATGTCTTGGTGGGTGGGGTCTCAAAGATAAAAGACATTGCAAAGGACAGAGTTGGAGCAGCTTTGATATTGGAGTTTTGATGTTGAAGAGAAGGCCCTGGGAGAAGAGAAGCCAGCCATTTGCCTGACAGTTCACAGCTGGCCTTGTGGAGAGAGGCAAAGCCTAGAGAGCCTCATAGTCCACAGCTGACCTTGTGGAGGAAACAGAGGAGCTAAGCCCAGAGAGAAATGGAGCCATGGGAAGAAAGGAATCCAAGAAGCCTGAACCCTGGCAAATGTTGGCAGCTGTCATGCTCAAAACATGGCAACAGACTTTGGTGAAGAAAGAAAGTTATGATTTATGGCTTCATAACTGTAAGCTTCTACCCAAATAAATACCCTTTATAAAAACCAACAGATTTCTGGTATTTTGCATCAGCACCCCTTTGGCTGACTAATACACGAGCCTTTGACAAGATGACTTCAGCGGTCAATTCTTCCAATCATTCCAGAAAGAACAAAGAGCAATCTTGCATAAATGCCTTCATAACATAGAAGTGGTGGGAATATTGCCTAAGAAATTCTATGATGGCAAAATCACCCTAATAAAGCCACATGAAGATGAAACAAGAAAAGTACATACTTATCTCTCTAATGAACAGGGATAATAAATTCCTTAACATAATACTTGCTAATCATATTCAACTACATATCAAATGAATTATATAGCATGACCAAGTGCATTTCATCCCTGGTAGGCAAGGATTTCTCAACAAAAGAAAATAAATTAATGTAATACACATGAACAGACCAAATAAAAAAATCACAGGATCACCGTTATTAATGCAGAAAAACATTTGACTAAATACAGCATCTTTTCCTGAGAAAAATACTTTAAAAGATACAAATAGAAGTAAACATCCTCAACATGATAAAAGGTAAATGTGAAAAGCCCACAGCTAACATCATATTCTATGGTGAAAAAATAAAGGCTTTCCCTCTAAGATCTGGAAAAAGTCAATGTTGCCCAATGTCATCACTCTTATTTAACATTGTTTTAAAAGTGCTTGCTCAGATACTTAGGCAAGAAAAAGGTATAAAAGTCATCCAAATTGGAAAAGAAGTAAAACTTTTACTATTTGCTGATGACATGATATTAAATATAAAAAGCCCTGAGAAATCTACAACACTACTAAAACTGATAAACCAGTTCAGTAAATTGGCAGGATATAAGATAAACATGCAAAAATCTGTCACATTTCTTTACACCTATAATGAGCAATCTGAAGAGCAAATCAAGAAAAATATTCATTTACAATAGCAACTAAAAGAATGAAATACCTAGGAATAAACTTAAGTAAGGATATAAAGCACTTGTACACGGAAAACTACGCATTGATTTAGGAAATCAAACAACACCTAAATAAATGGAAGATTATTCCATGTTCATGTATTTGAAGACTAAACATCATTAAGATGTCTGTCCTACCCAAATTAATTTACGGATTTAACACAATCCCAATAAAAATTACAACAGCATTTTTTACTGAATTGGAAATGCTAATTATGAAATTTATTTGGAAGACCAAGGGGCCCCAAATCACCCAAAACATATTGAAAAGAAAAACAAAATTGGAGGAATCACATTACCTGACTTTATATCACACTACAATGTTATGGTGGTCAAAACTGCCTGGTATTGGCACAAGGATAGGCATACTGAACAATGGAATAGAATTGAGGGTTCTGATATAGATCCTCAAATGTATGACCAATTGATATTTGAAAGAGCCACCAAGACCACTCAGCTGGGACAAAATGGCCTCTTCAACAAATGGTGCTTGCAGATCTGGATATCTATATCAAAAATAAAGAGAGAATCACCATCCAACATCCAACACACTACACAAAATTAACTCATGATGGATCAAAGATCTACTTAGAGGAGCCAAGACCAAAAAGCTCCTAGAAGTAATGTCGGGAAGCATCTACTAGATCATGTAGTAGGATATGGTTTCATAAGATATACACCCAAAGCATATGCAATGGAAAAAAATAGATAAATGGTACCTTCTCAAGTTAAAAACAACTTTTGTGCTTCAAAGGATTTTGTCAAGAAAGTGAAAAGGCCTACACAATGGCCTACACAATGGGAGAAAATATTTGGCAACCATCTATCTCATAATTTCCTAATATCCAGCATATAAAAAGAAATCCTACATCTCAAAAATAAAAAGACAAACAACCCATTTAAAAATCGGCAAAGTTCTTTTATAGACACTTCACCAAAGAAGAAATATAAATGGCTAAACAGGGCATGAAAAGATGATCATCATCAGTAGCTGTTTGGGAATTATAAATCAAAACTACAATGAGATATCATCTTACACATATTAGACTTGTGGCTATTAAAAAAAATAAGTGGAACACAAGTGTTGGAGAGAATGTGGAGGAAAAGGAACACTTATCCACTACTGGTGGGAATGTAGAATGGTAGAGTTATTGTGGAGGACAGTTTGGTGGTTCCTTGGGAAGCTAACTATAGAACTGCCAAATGATCCAACAATCCCACTACTGGATTTATACCCAGAAAAATTGAAAGCAGGGACATGAGCAGATATATGCACAGTATTTTAGTCAGCCAAAGTAGTGCTGATGCAAAATACCAGAAATATGTTGGCTTTTATAAAGGGTATTTATTTAGTGTAGAAACTCACTGTTACCAGGCCATAAATTGTAAGATCCTTCCCTCTCCAAAGTCTGTTGCCACATGTTGCAGCAAGATGGCTGTGAACATTCAGTCTTCTGCTTCCTATTAAGACTCCATGGTCCCAGCTTCTTCCAATATCAACTGTAGGCTTGGTTAATCTTGTCTCTCTCCCAGGGCTCATTTCTCTCCAGGCTCAGCAGCACGCATCTCCACAACATCAGCTGTAGACTATCAGGCTCTCTAGGCTTTGTTTCTCTCCCCTGGGCTGGATTCTCTCCAGGCTCAGCTGCTCTGCTTTCTCTTGTGTGTTTACTTCATGAGCTCCAGCTCAAAATTCCAACCACTCTTCTCTGCAGTGGAGTTTCTTTGTGAGTCCCCATCCACCAAGGGGGTGGGGACCCAAGTAGGGTGGGGATCCTACTGAAGTGGTCCAATCAAAACCTTAATCATTTTTTAAGAAAGTAAAAGTGAAACAACCAAATCCAATATAATCTAATATGCCCAGATGAGCAGACCAATTTACAAGCATAACCCAATATCTACTTTTGGAATTCATAAATAATATCAAACCACTACACACTCCAATATTCATATTGGCATTATTCACTATTGTCAAAGTTGTACGCAACCCAAGAGTCCATCAACAATTAAATGGCTAAGCAAATTCTGGTACACACATACAGTGAAATATTATTCAGTTGTTAGAAAGAATGCACTATTTACACATGGGATAATATGGTTGAATTTTGAAGACCTTATCTTGAGTGAAGTAAGCCAGGTACTGAAGGACAAATATTACATAACCTCACTGATATGACTTAAGCAAATTGTGCAGACTCAGAGCTAGAATCTGCAAGATAAGTTAACAGGAAACAGAAAGAAGGTAGAGGATGCTGAGCCAATGCACAATATGGGCATTAGATAAGATGGAAGTTTGTGATTGGGCAGTGGATGGAGGTGATATTGCTACAGTGATATGATTGGGTTCTATGGTGCCAGAATATGAAGGGAGTGGTGTGTGGGGAGGGTTGGTTGGACTATCCATGGAACTGGGGGCAGAGTTGGAGGAAGGATCAGGTGAGCTCTGGGGATTTGCAGTTCTGTGAGTAAAACTACAAGGGGTGAATATTCTCTTGACAAATATGGCAGTGGAGGGTTACCGGTGTAGGGCTTCAAGGGTGGGGGCTTATGCAGGATAAAGTGCACCTGGGGCATGCCTCTACGGTATAGGAAAGTGTTCATCTTGTCAAAATATGATATCTCATTTGGTGGTGGCCTACACAATAAACAAGAAAATATTAAAGCCCCATCCTGGAGAGTCCTCCTATGTTTTCAGTTAGAAGGGAAAGAATCTCTTGAGAATGTAAGCAGTACATAATAAAAGAAAACAGACCAATATGACAAACCTTCAATATTATTGCATGTAACTATGAACCTTATTCTTTAAAAATTGTCACTTAGTTGTTACCATAGGTTTCAAGGGGAAGGAGAGGTAAGAATAGAATAGATGGAGTATAGGGCATTTTTAGGGCATTAGAATGGTTCTGCAGGATCTTCCAAAAACAGATACAGGCCATCTAAATTTTTTCAAAACCTAAAATTTGTATAGTGCAAAATGTAACCATAATATAAACCAGGGACCATGCTTAGTAGCAATGTTTCAGTATTTATACATCAATTATAACAAATGTACCATCCACATGAAAATATTAATAGGAGAGAGTGGTAAAGGAGGAATTCATTGGGTATATAGGAATTCCCTGTATTATCTATGTGACTTTTCTGTAACCTAAATCTTCTTTGAAGAGAAAACACAGAAATAAAATACACTGGGATGTATATGAAAGAAATTGTTCACTGTACCTGCAGCGGCTGTTTGCCCTGGGACTGAGGGTAGTGCCCGGGGCCGTCCCCGCGGGGCCCTGGTGTTGCGGTGACAGCGTCCATCTCGGGGAGGGCGTCTCCCAGGCGGGGCGTGGCCCCCCGCTTGTCCACCCAGCCAGCATCGATTGCGCGCCTCCTGTTAACCGGGCGCTGGGGCTCCCGCGGCAAGCCGCGTCCTGAAGGAGGGCTGGGTCCTCCGTCCCCGCACCGGCTCCCCGAGTGCAGCCCCGCGTCTCCAGGTCTGTTTCCAGTTCTGTAGCTCCCGGGCCGAGCTGGGCCTTGACCTTTGGGGCTGGAGCCGCCCAGGCCGCCCCTGGAACAGGCCTTTCCTGGGAGAGGCCGGAGCATCCACCGGAAGAGGGGGGAAGGCCACCTGGCTGCCCCCAGCCTCCTCCCCAGCGAGACTAGACCCAAACCTGGGCCGGGCAGCCTCAGTGGCTGCCTCACACGCCACCCACGCTCTGCCAAGTGGAAGAACGAGCCAGGAAATTCATTTTGCAGATTTCCAGTCTCCCTTCACCTTCCCCGCTTTGGCTCCATAAATATTCCTATGAGTTGAACACAAGTGTTATGTAGGAAGATTTATCAAACACCCTATTAGTCTCAGGGAGAATGCATCTTCAGTCACTTCCATGCCCTGCAAAACGTTCCTGATGCCATATTTCAGGAGGGCAGTCTGTCTCTTCACTCTGACAGTCTGTTATTAGTTTGGGTCCCCAGGGAAGCTTGAAAGTCCTGTCTAATGAAATTAGCTGTGCTATTTGGAGAAAGTGGGTAGAATTGAAGCTGGAAGAGAGAGGCATTATCCACAAGACAAATCAGAGTCTCTCGCTTTTATCTCCACTCGGTAGCCATCCAAATTAATAGCCGGTGCATTAAATTGGTCGGAATTTTTATAGGGTGAGGAGGGAGAGAGAGAGGGAGCTGGCGGGCCTTGTGCTCCAGGCTGCTGTCCTGTCAGACGCTGTGGCACAGGCAGCCACGGCCGTGGCATACTGTGGCATGTGAGGACCTGTGCCAGGAGCCCTGGGGGTGTAGCAGCGACTCCTGTCCCATGGACAGTCAGCCTCTTGCTGAATGATGCTGAGAGGGGGCTGATGGGGGTCTTGGGCCTCGAGGGCAGGGGGCACCCATGCCGGTGCATGTGCCATTTGTTTTGTGCTGGTCACAGCGATTCATGCTAATTTGGAGGCATGATGTGTGGTTCAGGATGAAGTACTTTCTTCCGGAGAGGATTTGCATTTGCTTCTCCCAAGCTGGGCAAAGGTTAATCCAAGTCAAGGCGTTCAGATCTCTGAGGACAGGAGCTGCCTCTCTCCACGTGGGCTGGCTGCGGGTGACCCTCTCCTGCCCGAGTACACTGCCCTTTGGGGCCCACTCCTATTTGGTGGTTTTATTTGCTCCCTCTTTGGAATTTTGAGTCTGTGGTAGACAGAATGCACCTGGGGCCGAAAGCAGTTTACACGCGATCTCCCCTTACAGGCTCCCTGCTCCCCTCCCTCTTGTCCTACCAATGACTTCCCTTCTTGGGTAGTTAGGAGGTTATTAAACAGCATTGCTGGTTGCTCTCTGTGGGTGGTGATGGGCCGCCTGACGGAGCCTTCCTTGTGAGAAGCCTGGGCCGAGGCCACAAGAGGCTGCACCCCCAGCATCCTCGGGTGACCCGTGTCCCCTTTGACCTTGCTGGAGAGGATGGCACCCTTCCTGCTTCCCCAAGGTGCCACTGCTCTGCCTTTTCCCTCAGACTAGCTGGTGCCTGGCAGCCTCTCCATTTGGACTGCTTCTTATCTCTGAATATTGGCTAAAGTTCCTGTACAGATGGAAATCACTGACTCAGAGAGAATCTGGGAGCCTGCAAGCCACACTTCCTTCCAAGATGAAAATCACCACCACCCACATGTCCCAGGTACTGTGTGCTAGAAGAGGTGGGCTGGCAAGTGGGTGGAGGAAGTCTGAGGCCCTTCTCTGTAGCTGGCAGTGGGTCTGCATCCTTGGGGAGCTCGGTCCCAGGAGCTGGTGGTGAGCCAGCCTGGCTTCTTGTGCCCTCTTGCTCCTGACATCACCCCTCTGCAGCTCCAGGTGAGAGAACTCAGAGTCCCCGACAAACTGGGCCTCCACAGGCTTGGCTCCTGAGTCAGGGCAAAGTGAAGTCAGCTGCAAGTTACAAAGGTTGTGCTAAGATGACTGAACTACATTGTGCTTTGTTTTTCCCATGTGATGTGAAATCGTTTGCTGAATGAAGCCCTCAGAGCCTGACCCCATCTGGCTTCCAGCCCCTCCTTTCCTATTGAGTGGCCTTCAGCCTCATGGCCACACAATGGCTGCCCCAGCCCCAGGTACTGAGCCCTAGTTCCAGGTGGAAAAAGGGGGTTAGACCAAAGACCCTTGAGCCACTGAACCTGTACCTTTGGGGTCCATTTCCCAGAAACTCCACCTTCAGGCCTGTTGGCCAGACCTTGGCACCCCTAGCTGCAAAGCAGCCCACGGGGCAGTCATTTTAGCTGAGCTCATTACCTTCCCAAGCAAACTGCGGTTCTGCTAACAGAAGAGGGGGCATCGATGTTGGCCAAGTATCCAGTGTCTGCTCCTGCCCCTTTGTTGTAATCTTGCCTTCCCTCTTATTTCAGTTTCCTGGGGCTTCAGTAAAAAATTTCCAGGTGGCTTAAGGCAGAAACTTCTCTCCTAGCTGTGGAGACCAGAGGTCGGAGTCAAGGAGCAGGCAGAAAGCTGAGGGGCAGGCTCTCCACATGTCCCTGCTGACTGCTGGGGCAGCCCGCAGCCCCTGGCACTGTCTCCCTCACAAGAGGGTCCTTCCATCTGGAGTCTCAGGACACTTCTTGCTGGACCTCTGGCCCCCCACCCCACGATGCCCTCTTCTCAGCCCCTTCTTCCAGTGAGGCCACTTCCACAGGTCTGGGGGCGCAGCTCTCATGGGGCCACCGTTCAACCCAGCACACCTCTCCGTCTTGCCGTGTCAGGGAGCACAGACTGGACACCGACTGGCCAATGTGTCAGCCGGGGGTGGGGGGGTGGGGGGGCAGTGCCGCCCATGCTGCGGGTGCTGGGACCTCGCTGAAGGGCGCCATGCTCAGCTCCGCCAGCGCCACCCTGTGCAGAGCAGACCCGCACCAGACCCACGGACCCTTCCGAAGGCGCCGACATTCAGATTTGCACACGACCCTCACTCAAATTCCTAAAACTCCCTGTGGGCCCAGCACGTAGCGACCTTGAAACTCGTCATCTAAGCCACCACGTCCTTGGGGCTGGTGCGTCCACAGAGTCCGTCCAGGCTCAGAGCCTCTGGTGACCTCGGCTCCGCACCCGGCCGAGGGGTCTGCCTTTCCTTCCCCGCTGCCCGCTCTCTGGCGCCATGCCCAGCCGGGAGCCTGGGGCGTGGGCAGCACCGTTGTGCCCCTCTGCGGCGCACTGGCCCCGCTGGCCACCTGGGCTCCTGCTCTCCTGCTCTCGGTACGCGGCGTGGGGATTCTCCGGGAGCTTTGCGGC
Source organism: Cabassous unicinctus (assembly GCA_029593785.1). Lineage (NCBI taxonomy): Eukaryota > Metazoa > Chordata > Mammalia > Cingulata > Chlamyphoridae > Cabassous > Cabassous unicinctus. The sequence goes on along the minus strand of JAQZBX010023588.1, from coordinate 21,294 downwards.
TAGCGCGGTCATGGTGCGGCCTTTACACACAGGCTCCGGAGGGCCCCGCAGACCTGGTTACTGGCCATGCGGCCTTGGGAGGGCACCTCGTCTGAGACGTGGGGAACGCCATGGCCTCGGCATCGCGGGCTGCGTGAGGACCAGGCTCGGCACCTCGCACTGGTGGCCCTGCCCCGCGTCCCTGCTCGCCGTACACCCTCCGGTGGCAGCTCCTGCCCTGAGCCCGCCCTGCACCCTGTCCTGCACCCTGCCCCCGGGCTCCCCGAGCCCTGCTAGTTCCCATCTTGATGGTGCTCCCTGAGGACCACATGCTCCCGGCACTGCCCAGAGGTTGGCTCGGGGAGAAGAGGGTAGGGCTGGGCAGGTGGACAAGACACGCCATCGAGTGTGCAGGGAAGTGAGGCGGGGTCTTCACAGGAGGCACCTAGGGTGGGGTCGAGGTCAAGGCCTGGGTCAGCCTGTCCGGTTCAAATCCTGCAGGGCAAGGGGATAGCCTTTTTGCAACTCAGTTTCCTCATCCGTGAAGGACGTGGCAGGATCCGCACCACAGGGTGTCTGGCGTGGCACGTGGTGGCTTTTGGAGCAGGGCTGTACGTGACGTGTCCCCAGAAGGCCAGTACCTGGGAGAGGGGCCGTCTGTGGAAGGGGGTCACTGCGGGCAGGTGGGGCGTTTGCAGGGCGGCCCTGGCCCACCAGACATGGTGTCCTCAACAAGAGGGAACTTTGGGCACTGAGTCCAGCAGAGGGAGATGCCATGGGACACTGAGGCAGAGAATGCTGCAGGCCAGCTCACGGTGGGGGAGCACTGCTGGGAGGGAAGCTGCCCTGGGCCGGCTCCTCCCTGGGCACAGGACTGGACAGCTGCCCATTCTCCCTGCCGGCCCGTCCATTTGTGCTCCATCCCCTTGTCCAGATTGTCTGTGTCCATGTGCTGTTAGGTGCTGGGCGTTCAGCAGACAGCACAGGCAGGGCCCCTGGCCGGGCTGCTGGGTCTCACTGCTGCGCCTCTGTGGCCAGAGTGGTGGAAAAGATCCAAGGATGGCCCAAGAGCTGCCAAACAGGCCCCACATCTCCCAGGTGCCCCCTTGGGACACCTCAGTGTCCTCCACCAGCAGCCAAAGGGTTAAGGCCTGGCTGGGCAGGAGCCAGGGGGCTGCTGGGAGATGTTCCGGAGGCCCAGTCCCTCACACTTGGGCCAGGTGGGCTCTGAGGCTGGAACTCCAGGCTGCTTCCTGAGTGGCCCGCCTCTCCGTGTTGATGGGGAAACCGCTCATTTCAGCACTTTAATAAGTGATGTGCGGGAACCCCACACAGATCACTGTGGGCACTCACTGCCCTCCCTGGACTCTGGTGGCTGCACACAGCACGGGGCGAGCATGTGGAGTCCCTGGCCACGCCACCCCTTCCCGCTCTCCCTTGCCCCTTGCTTTGGAGCAGTGCCCTGTCCCACGAGTGAACCACCCCTTGATGTCTGGGGTGAGGGGCACCCCAGCTCTGGCCGTAGGTGGGAAGGCAAGGCCTGGAGACCATCGTCCCAAGACAGAGCTTTCCCTGAGAAGAGCACCGTCTTCTGTGGCTTGGCCTTGGTCCCTGGGCTCAGTATTGAAGTGCCACAGACAGTCATTATGCCCCCTGGTTCTCCACCCAGAAGTCCAAAATCGAGGTGCGGCAGGGCCACGCTCCTTCCTGGCCTCGCCCATGGCTGGTGGTCTGTGGCGTGCCATGGCGCCCCCTCTCTGCCTCCCCCGTGTATCTCCATGTCCAGAGCCCCCGTCAGTCTAAGGACCCCAGGCATATCGCATAAGAGCCCCCCATCCAGTTTTGCTTTCTCTCTACCACCCCCATCTTCAAAGACTTTATTTCCAAATCACAGTCGTTGGCTGGGACTGGGCTTGGCATTCAACCACGGCTGTCAGAACGTGACTCAGCGCCTTCCGACGTGGCCGGGGACAGCACGGACTGGACTCAGCTCCCTCTTCATCCCAGGAGGCCCAGGGCTGCAGAAGGGAGGGTCCTTGCGCCCCGAGCCGGGAGGCACAGGGCTCGCATTCCGCTGTTGGGGGCAGGTCCCACATGTTGGAGCCGCAGATCATTTGGTGAGAAAATGCCCTTGTGCTTTATATGTGGCTGACTTTCAGCTGACCTTGAAGGAGCCTGCTCATCCGACTTTGCCCACACCGAAGAGCAACACAGGGCATCAGTTTCCTAAAGTAAAGCGAAGTAAAATGCACACGATTCTCAGAGGCTGGTGGAGTGTCCAGAAGAGTAGTGGGTATTGCCTGGAGGTGTGAGGATTCTCCAAGAAGACGCCCTCGATCGTCAGTGAAAAGCACGCTCCACCCGTGGTGCTTGTTCTGTGACTCTCCCCAGGACTGCAGCGTGGCAGGTGGAGACTCGGTTCTCGCTGTAGAACCGGCCTCTGGCCGGAGGCCATGGGAAGCCCAGGTGCGGACAGCACGTGGGTGTCAGTGGCCGTGGCTGGGGGCGTGGGGGGCGGACGCCCATGGCCTGGTGTCAGGAGGGGCTGGCTGAGGCTGACACTTCCAGAAACAGAGTCCTGAGGGTTTATTTCAACCACCAGAATGACTGAAAACAGGAACATAGCCAAGAAACACCAGGAAAGCAGAGGGGGAGGGAATGGCAGCGGAAGCGGCGGAAGCTCCGCATCTTTCATGCGCTAAGCCGCTGGGCATCGTGTAGAGCTGACGAAGCCAGGACGGGGTGCGCTGTCCCCTGTGCGTGGTGGGCAGAACGGGAGGCATAAAGGCGGAAGTCATTTCCTTTTGAAGGGGGGTGCTGCAGTGAGCCAGGGGCACCGGCAGAGCTTCTGAGTTTTCCTTCTGTAGCTTTCGGGACCGTTTGGGATTTCTAACATGTGCCTGTGGAAGGTTCGCTGCATCCGGCTGCGCGGGCAAGCACCTGCAGGCGTTCGCGTCCCCAGCTCCACGGCTCCATGGCCCAACCGCCCAGGCTGGCAGGGCGCTTCACGTGGCCGACACCCCCACGAGCAGGGCACTCGCCCCTCTCCCCCTCTCCACGCCTGGGGCCGTCTGTTCCCAGACTTGTCAAGTGGAAAGCACGGTTGAAGAGCAGATGCTCAAACACGGTGGTTGTGTGTTTTGCAATAGTAAAATGAAGTAATACAGGAACATGACAAGTCTACAGCAAACACGTCCCTCAGCCCCGCATAAGCCCCAGTATCGCGCTCGCCCCTTAAAATGGCATCGCTGCATACGCCAAGGTTCTGGGCGCAGGAGAAGGTGGGCGTGGAGGGCAGGTGCTGCCCCTACCCGTCTCAGGTGGGGGTGGTTCTCTAGAGAAGCCCCTCCGCGGGGCGGGCGTGTGGGGACGCCAACTCCGGAGTGTTCCGAGCTGTCTGCTTCCCAGCGGGCTCTAGGTGACACTGACGGAAGGCAGCCTTCATCTGCTTTAACCTCTGCTCCTTGCGGCCTCACTCCCAGAGCCAACCTGCCCTCCAGAACGTTCCGTCTCAGAGAGGCTGGAGGAGGCCCCGGCGGGGCTGGCACTGACCTGTGCCCACGTCTCTCTGGGAACAGAGTCCTCAGTGCTCGCCCGCTCGGCTCCGCGGTCCAGCCTTGCGTGGGGCCGCCCTCGCCCGTCCCCGCGGCTGAGCTGGGCATGGTCTTGAGTTCAGCGCTAGTGAGTCATCCCCGCCGCTGTCTGTGGCTCCTTTCTCGCCAGATGCGTCTGCAAGTCACCGTGTGGCTGCACGAATCCGCGGCCTGTGCCCTCGTACCCCAGAAGCTGTCCGTCTGGTGGAGGAGTGGGCGTTTCCCGACGCAATAACCCTTGCCAGTGTGCGGTGGACGTGGAGCCACCGCTCTGCTTTTCTTTTTAAAGCAGGAGTTTGCCGAGCTGGCGCCTGAAGGAGAGGGCCTGTTAGAGAGAGAGGAGCCAGTGGAGTCGGGGAGGCCGGGGCCAGAGGGCAGGAAAGCCCCAGCGGGGGTGGGGGAAGCCCCCACGGGTTCCGGGTCCTGCCTGACCGCCTGTCTTCTCCTTTTCCTGCCAGGCCTCGCCAAGCCCATAGGCCTGGTGGAGGGGCCAGGAGAGCAGGGCCGCCGCCCTCCGCGATGACAGCCAGGAGACCGAAGGCAAATACTAGGAGTTGTGGTTCAATGCCCAGCTCAGCGACCGTATCTCCCTGGATAGGGCCATCCCCGACTACCCACCCAAAAAGTGAGTATGCGCCCGCGCCAGCCTCCCGCGGCGGCCCCGTGTCAGGCCCCGCGCCAGCTGGCCGTGGACGCGTGGAGCAGCCACCAGAGGTCGGCTGCGGAGGTCGGCTCCTCTGCGCTCGGCCACGGGCTCCCGCCTCCCTCTTTTGACTTATGTGTCTGTGGCGTCTGGGAGAGCTGGGCGCAACCTGGCCGAAATTCCGGGTATCGTCCCCGACGCCAGCGCCTCTGGTGGGAGGCGAGTTCGTCTGCTCGCCCTCGGTCTGCCGCGTGCAGTGGTGGATGTGGACTGATTAAAAGGAGCGCCACCTGAGCTGAAAAGGCATTTCTCATTCTGTCCAAGAAATCGGGTCCCATTCAGCCCGTAGCCTGCGACATCGAAGCGTCAGGAAGGCCACTTCCCGTGGGCTGGGTTGCCATGGCCTTCTCGTCACTCGGGACTGAACCTCACTCCCTGGTCATGTGCCATTCTGAAACCTCATGGGGGCCCTTGATGGAGATGAGGTGCAAGCAAACAGCCTTGTGGTGGGGAAGGTGCTTTGATAAGGTTTAGCCCAGCAGCTGGGCCCTTGGAACGGATGACAGCTTTGGCAAAATGGAGCCTTGAGTGGAGAAAGGAGCTTGCCAGTGGCATCTTGCCCAGGGCTCGGCGGGTCAGGTGGCCACGTGGTCAGAGCCCCAGCTGCAGTGGGTGGCGAGGAGGGGCCCCAGGCCCGGATCCTGGAGCCACCTTTGAGGGGAGGCGCCTGTGTGTGGGGATTCCATCTTCAGCCCCTGGCTTGGAGCTGGAAAAGGGGCTCCTCCAGGGTGTGTGTGTGGGAGGTGGTTGAGAGGGAGAGAGATGGGAGCATGGATGGCAGAAAGGCCCGGCAGTGGCCTCATCTCTTTGGGGCTGCACAGACCAGCTCCCCGAGCTAGGGGCTTCCAAAAGCAGCTTTATCGTCTCAGCCCTGGAGGCTAAGAAGCTGAGGCAGGGGGCAGAGGGTGGAGCCTGCCAAAGCTGAGGGACGCCCCCTGGGCCTCTCCAGCTCCTGGTGTTTGCCGGTGGCCTCAGTGGCCTTGGCATGTGGCTGCATCCCTTTGGCCTCTGTGTGCATTGTCACAGGCCACTCACCTCCTACCTCTGCATGCTGTCCCCTTCTCTAAGGACACTAGTAAATGGGTGCAGGGCAGCCTCATCCTAACAGCCCAGCCCATCACAGAGCCCCCTTGTCCATGTAAGGCCACACTCAAGGGCCATCTGTCAATGTAAGGCCACACTCATGGGCCCCCTGTCCACATAAGGCCATGCTCACAGGCCCCCTGTCCATGTAAGGCCATCCTCATGGGCCCCCTGTCCATGTAATGTCACACTCATGGTTCCCAGCATGTAGGACATGGACAGGCCTTTCTGGGACACAGTCCAGCCCACAGCTGTGGGCAGCTCAAGTCCACCCACTGAGGGCAAGGGCAGGCCCTGGTCCTCTGGCTGCCCCCAAGCCGCCTGCCCACCTGCTTCTCTGCCTGCCCAGCGTGTGCACTGAGGCAAGGAGATGCCCAGAACACCCTTCGGCCATCTCAGGGACAGGTGGCACCTCAGGGCTCTCCTTCTGGGCTCTAGCCTGGGGGCTTGCTCGGCACAGCCATCTTCATGAGCAAAACGGGACCTGATCTTTGGTGGCAGCGAGGCCACCTCAGGTAGCACAGAGCTACCTCATGCCAGGGAGACGGCCTCTCCTCCAGCTTCTAATCTCACTCGAGGGCACAGCTGACCTTCTGGCCAAGGGCGATGAGGCCATCATGTGTGGTGGGTGATGATGCCATTTATGTTCGTGCTCATCATCTACTTAGGGCAAGCGCTGGCAGTTTTGCACCTGCAGCAATGGCAAAGACTGCTTTTTGAATAAGAAATGCATTTAAGCTTAAACAGGTCAACATAAAGGAAAATGCTAGTAACTAATAGTGTGGTGTGAGTGCATCCCAGTGACGGGGCTTGAATGGCTCAGGTGTGGGTGTTCAACAGTGTGCACTGATTCTGTTCAGTGTGAGTGTGTGAGTGTGCATGACAGTGTGTATGAGTGTGCATGTGTCTGTGCATGTGTGTGTGACAACATGGTGTGCACTGTGTGAGGATGTGTGTGACCACTGAGTGTGCACATGTGTGGAGGCCTGTGAGTATGCATGTGTGTATGAGGGTGTGTGATTGTGAGCACTGAGTGTGCATTATGTGAGCACTGTGTGTGTGTGCAGGTGTAGGAATGTGCATGATTGTGAATACTGAGTGCGCACTGTGTGAGAACTGAGTGTGCATGATTATGAGCACTAAATATGCATTGTGTGA
>JAQZBX010023588.1:0-14678 GCA_029593785.1 Cabassous unicinctus | reverse complement strand
TTGAGTGCAGTTGTATGAGCATGCTTGTGGTTGTGAGCACTGAGTGTGCATTGTGTGAGCATGGTGAGTGTGTGTGCAGATGTATAAATGTGCATGTGATTGTGAGCACAGAGTGCATTGTGTGAGCACTGTGTGCAGATGTATGAGTGCATGATTGTGAGCACTGTGCATTGTGTGAGCACTGAGTGCAGATGTATGAGCATGCTTGTGGTTGTGAGCACTGAGTGTGCATTGTGAGAGCATGGTGAGTGTGAACGTGTGCAGATGTATAAGTGTGCATGTGATTGTGAGCACTGAGTGCATTGTGTGAGAACTGAGAGTGAGTGTGCATATGTATGGATGTGTGTGATTGGGAGCCCTGAGTGCATTGTGTGGGCACGGTGAGTGTGAGCATGTGCAGATGTATAGGTGTGTCACTGTGAGCACTCAGTGTGCATTGTGTGAGCACTGAGAGTGTGAGTGTGCAGATGTATGAGCGTGCATGTGATTGTGAGCCCTGAGTGCATTGTGTGAGCTCGGTGAGTATGAGCGTGTGCAGATGTATAAGTGCGTGTGCCTGTGAGCACTGAATGTGCATTGTGTGAGCACGGTGCGTCTAGTGTGCAGACGTGTGAACATGCGTGTGGGTTTGGGTGCTCTCTGGCCTGTCCCAACCTGGAGGATGGACTAACGAGCTGGCGTCAGGCAGATCTAGGAGCGGTTGGAGCGCGTTCTCGGGGTGCAATTCAGGGGGTCCCCAGGACCGTCCTGGAGGTCCATAATCCCCTAAGGGGACTCGGAATCAGAAGGGCCGTGATGCTTGGGTGGGGTGCGCGGGGGAGAACAAAGGGCACCACCAGGCCTCCGCTCCGAGGGGCTTGGGGAGCAGCTCCCGGCGTGGCGGGTGTCGGCATGCAGCGTTGTCAGCAGGGACCTGCCCGAGCCTCGGTGTCCCGCGTTTGCCTGGGGGCTGGCCGGGGACGTGGCTGACCTCGGTTTCCAGGGTCCCTAAATCACACCTGGGCATGATCATCTGGGCGAGGCCCCAGGTGAAGCAGTACCGTCCAGGGCTCAGAAGGTGCCAGAGCCCCCGGTTTCCATTTGGGAGCCCCCTTCCCCCATTCCAGCCCCAGCTGCAGGGGTAGAACACCTGACCCGGGTCTAAGCCAATCAGAGCAGTGCAGTCCACCAGCACAGCGATTGGCTCAGTGGTGGTCATGTGGTTGAAGCTCGTCCAATCAGAGTGAACCTGAGAGTTACCATGAGACCACCGGGGGTGGGGTGGGCAGTTGGAATCAGGCTCTTTCCCGCAATGCGATACTGCAAGAGGCGAGGCCGGGGCGGCTGCAGCCATCTCATTACAGTGAGGACGGTGCGAGCGGGAAGCCCCCAGGGCCCACCCGTGGAAGCTGAGCGAGACCGTGATGTGCAGTGCTGTGGTGTGGACGCCTGGATCCAGCTGTCCCTGAAGCTGTACCTGTGGGCTTGGCCGTTAGTCAGTGCCGTCGTTCTCCTTGTACGCAGCAGGTGTGACCCGCAGAGTCACCGCAGACCCTGAGCACTGAGCCGCTGCTGCTGGGGAAACGCAGAACTAGGTTCCTGCCACGGATGGCCACAGTCTTTCCTCCAGGCAGCCAACACCTAGACTTGTTTCCTAGGCATTGCTGTTTAAAGACACCATGTGTCCCATGAATTGTTGATTTAGTAACACCGGATACGCGGTCACCAGTGCTGTAGCTCACGCTGGACGAGTTTTACCTAAAACTCAGATTTCAGCGGCGAGGTTCATCCCAGCCTCCATGCACTTGGGAATCCTGGACGACACTGCGGCACCGCGCCCGGGGCGTTTTAAACGGCAGAAGTGCCGAGAAAAGGCAAGAAGTGAGGGGAGGCAGCACTTCATTTGCTGGGGAGAAGACACTGTTTACCCGCGAGGGCCAACAAGAAGGCAGAGCACTGCCTCGCTGCCCTCAGCTGGGTGCTCTGCCTGTCCACAGGTCACGCTGACAGCGTTGTATTGATCTGGGGATTCAAATGCAGTTGAGCCAGCAGGTGACTCCGCAGATGTGAAATGTGTGAATGATGAGGCTTTACTGTAATACAGTGTATATAATACATATGTAGGTATTCCTTGTTGTTTAAGCAAATTTGAATTGGGTTTTCCGGCCCTTGAGGCTGAACGAGCCCTGGCCGCTCGCCCGTGTGTCCTGCAGCTTCTCACCAGGTGCACCGTGTCCCTCCTGGAGCCTGGCCTGGAAGCTGCCGGTGAAGCCACACACCCCTTTCCCTTTGGGGTACAGCCCCACCCCCTCCCTCACATTGCAGGTGGCCCCCCTTTAAGAAACCTCAATCTGCCCAGGTAAAAACAGACAAGAGGTCAATTCCGGCTGCCGTACTTCTGTTATCCAAGAAGACATCAGGGCAGATTTTAACTAACTGACATTTAAAGTAGGCCTTCTTTGACAGAACCTGGATTACAGACAGTGTGATTTGAATGGGCACAATGTCTACCTCCCTGAGTTAGAGAAGGCGGGTTTTATCTAGCAGTGTACACAACACAAGTTTCCATGTCCCATTTCTTCTAAAAAGGAAATGAGACATCCTTGACCTCAGCCCCCCACACACACAGTGGAGTCAGCTAGAAGCAGGGAAGAGGCCCCGGGCCCACCCCTGCCCCTCCCAGCTCTGTGGCCGTGGCTCAGCCTGGCGCCAGTGCCGCACAGGATGGACCACAGGAAGCAGTCCATGGGCGGCGGCCATCTCCAGCCACCACATCCCAGACTGGTGCGGCGATTGTCCTCGTTAATCACCTCGGGCCCAGCTGTCTGTAAAGGAGCAGGGACAGTAATAGCCCCTGCCCAGGCTGCTGGCAACAGGGCATGTGTCTGGGAACCATTCGCAGAGGGGCGACTCCTGGAAACCTCGGGTCGGGGCTAGCATTACCCCCATCCTACAGGCAAGGAAACTGAGGCAGGAACAGGGGAGGCTTTTGCTTGGTGTCACACGGCGAGGAAGGGCAGAGTGGAATTTGAAACCAGGGGGTCTAGAGTTACACTGAGAGCACATTGAGCAGGGCCTGCCCCCAAAGCCCTGTTCCCCAAGGCCCATCCCCCAAGGCCCTGTCCCCCAAGGCCCAGCCAGTGGCTGACAGGTCCTCTGCCCTGGGTAGACAGGAAGGGTAAGAAGGGGCTGGGGGTCCCGCTGCAGGAAGCTGCACCCGGCTTTCTTCTCAGAGTGAGTGGGATCCTGCCCACCCCTTCCTCCCGTGGGCTCCAGGAAGCAGCAGCTCTCACACCCTTTCCCAGTCTGCCACCCCTGCTCTGCTCAGCTGTCCCCTCCAAGCACTGGAGTGGGGGCGCCACCTTCCAGCTCAGACATCCCCAGGGACAAAGGCCACCCTTCCCCACCTGGTCCCCTTCACAGAAACAGTGGGGGGCAGTCACAGAGGAACCAACAGCCAGAAAGTTCTGGTCATCAGGACCCGGGCTCGAGGGCGGTTGGCCCTGTGCCCCCCATACCCCCAGCCAGCCCTGTGCCCCCACCTGGCCCTGTGCCCCTGCCCCTTCAGCCAGCCCTGTGCCCCCTGCCCCTTAGCAGGCCCTGTGCCCCCTGCCCCTGGCAGGCTGTATCTCCTTAAGGACAAGGCCCACTGAACCGCTGAGGCCAGCTGCCATCCTCCTCAGCCCCCTTTATCGCTGTCCCCCCAGTCCCATTGGGAACCGTCTCCCCCACCCATGCAGGCTGGGTGGGGAGCCCCCCAGGTTCAGGCTGCGGAAGGCAGCGCGGCTGTACGGGGTGGAGTCCGGCGCCCGGTGGCAATGCAACTGTCCCGGGAGAAGCCGACAGACTCTGGGTCAGCGAGGTTGGAAGCTTCTCTCAGCCTCGCCAGCCTGGGGAACCAAAGTGCTTTTTCATTTTGTCCCTTGGATTGGATTTCTGTCCTTGGCACGATGGAGCCCTGCCGGTAGGTACACTGCTGGCGTGCCTGTCAGGAGCCAGATGCACTTCCAATTAAGCAGCGGCTCTGACCATGCTGCAAAGGGCGCAGGGCAGATCTTCCTTACTGGGCCACTCCATGGGGCGCTGAAAGGAAGCCTGGCAGATCCAAATTAAACAGGGTTGTGAAGTGAGGGCCTCCTCTGAGAACCCCCGCATCAGGCAGCAGCTTTCTGTCACGCGCTTGCGCAGGCCTCCTGCCCGCCGGCTGTCAGCATGGAGTGTGGCTCCGTGGTGGCACCCACGGGGCGCTGAGCAGGTGCCCTGTGCCCATCTCAGCCTCCATGCTCGGGGTCTGCACGTGGAGGCAGGTATTCCAGATGGGGAGGGCAGGACAACACCATGTGGCCCGTGGCCTCCCCCTGGATAGAGGCATCTGGTTCCTCTTGCTACATAAGTGTGAGGTGACAGCTGGCAAGACCACCTCCGGAGCAGGCAGCGCCTTCCAGCCCAGCCCTCACTGGGGCATCTGTCAGCACCTGGGGAGCCAGAGGCATCCCTGGAGCCTCCAGTATACACCTGGGGAGCCGGGGGCGTACCTGGAGCCTCTGTCTGCTCCTCGGGAGCTGGAGGCATCCCTGGGGCCCCTGTCCATGCCTGGGGAGCCGGGAGCATATCTGAAGCCAACAGTCTATGCCTGGGGAGCTGGGGATGTCCCCAGGGAGCCTGCCCTGCCAGCCATGGGGTGGCCAAGAAAGGAGCAGGAGCCCTCAGCTGCCTCTGCCTCCGAAACTGGGCCTGGCAGCTCCCCAGGCCCTCCCCCATGCCACAAGCTCTGAGGCTTACAGAGGTCATGCTGGCCAAGCCACGGCCACCCACCCTGTGGAGCTTCCCTCCGAGGTATGGATTTGCTGGGATTTGTGGGCGGACTCCTTGCCCCAGGTCTGCCCCGACTCCTTCACGGGAAGAGCTGGCCACCTAGATTCTACACCAGCTCTGAAACTCCCTTCTCCACAGGGCAGGCTCAGCTTTCCCTTGCCCATCACGTGTCCACTCCCAGGGCCTCACCAGGCTCCTTGTGGCTGATGCATGGAGGGCTCCACGGATGCTGTTCGTGGCCAGCAGAAGACGCCTAGTGCTGAGCCGAGAGACCACCAGGCCAGGCCCCCGGGAGCCACTGGCCATCCAAGGAGGCCGTTCTACAGCCTGGAGTTGCTGGGAGCTGTGGCTCCCACCTCCTTGGCCAAGCTGGCCCCGCCACTGGTTTGGGTGATGAAAGTCATTGGCGCATGTTGTCCATTTTAACATCCTTTGACAGACAGAGCCCCAAAGCATCAGATTGAGTGAAAAAGCAAGTCACCAAGCCACAGCCACTGAGCGACACCATTTCTGTTAAAGGGAAAACATCCACCTCCAAATCGTGTGGTTTCTGGAGAGATTTGGGAAGATAGGTGTGGCAGTTTGGTATTGTTTATGAATTCCAGAAATAGATATTGGATTGTGTTTGTCAACTGGTCTGTTTCTCTGGGCATATTAGATTGTATTAGACTCAGAGGTTTCACTTTTACTTTATTAAATCAAGATTAGGGCTTTTATTTAACCACGGTCATTAGGGTGACTCAGTTTGAGTCCCTGCCTACAGCCCGTTTGCAGCTATGGGCTACATAAATGGATGCTCAATCAAAAACAGAGAAATAAATACACATAGAAGGATAACACAGAGCTTAGTTTTGATGCTGGAGCCCTGGGGAGAGAGCCGAGCTGTTCGCCTGATAGTTTATCGCTGGCTTTGTGGAGAGAGCAGAGCAGCTGAGCCCAGAAAGAGACAAGCCCCAGGAAGAGACAAGCCCTATGCCAGCCTGCAGCTGAGATCAGAAGAAGCTGGGACCATGGAGCCTTAAGAGGAAGAGGAAGGCTGAACCCTTGCATACATCACCCACCATCTTGCTTCAACACGTGGCAACTGACTTTGGGTGAGGAAGTAACTCTGAGTTGGACTCTTTAGGGCCTTGTAACTGCCAGCTTCCACCCCATATAAATACCCTTTATAAAAGCCAGCAGACCTCTGGTATTTTGCATCATCACCCCTTTGGCTGACTAATAAAATACGTATCAAACAGACACCAGCATCACCTCCGAGGACAAGAAAGGGGCTGTGATTGGTGGTGGCAGTCAAAGGGAAATTTACCTTAATCTGTCAGGTTCTAGTTTTTTAAAAGAGAATAATTCTTATTTTTATTGTTTAATAAAATTAATTCAAATATAGAAGAAAAGAGTGGAGCAGATGTAGCTTGGTGGTTGAGTGCCTGCTTTCCACATACAATGCCCTAGGTTCAATCCCTGGCCCTGGTACCTCAAAAAAAAAAAGAAAAAAAAAAGCCTTGGAGAAACAAACAAGGCATGGACTTGAGTACGAGGCAGGGTAAGGGGCTAAATGGCAAACCAGGCGAGGACGGGCACCCCTGGTCAGTGCTATCCTGAATCACTGCCCCACCCTGATCCAATTCCCCTGTGGTAAAGACCCAGTGTTGGCTACCACCCCCTTCACCCCCTTTCCTCTCGGTGGTAGAATTCCAGGGCTGAGTGGGGCCCACCTGGCCAGGCCATGGCCTCAAGTGACCTCATGGTCACATTCTGGCTGGTGGGCTGGGAAGGGCGTGGCATGGGCAGCTCCTGGGGCAGGTCCTGGGAACGTGCCCCCTCCCTTTCCTGTCAACTCAGCCCCTCAGGGGCCCAGCTGCCAAGCCCCTTCTCCAGCTGTGCAGGAGATGGAAATAACATCTGCCTTGGTCAGGTGACTATGACTCAGGGTTTTCTGTAGTCCCCACCCTAAAACTTAATCCCAGCTGGTACCCATGGAAAGCATCTGCTTGCTCAGAGCAGGCATTTTCTTTGTCTGGGTTTTTGTGTAAATGCTTTTACAGTAACAACAGCAGTGGCCCTGACATCACAACACAATTCAGTGTGACCGGACACGGGTCAGCACAGACTACTAACCAGCTTGGTGGACACATTTCAGCACAGGCTACTAACCAGATCAGTGGACATAGTTCAGCACAGGCTACTAACCATCTCAGTGGACATCGTTTAGCATTGGCTACTACTAACCAATGCAGTAGTATGGACACAGTTCAGCACATTCTACTAACCAGCTCGGTGGACACGTTTCAGCACAGGCTACTAAACAGCTCGGTGGACACAGTTCAGCACAGACTACTAACCAGCTCAAGTGGACATGGTTCAGCACAGGCTACTAACCAGCTCAGTGGACCTCATTCAACATTGGCTACTAACCAGCTCAGATGGACATGGTTCAGCACAGGCTACTAACCAGCTCAGGTGGACACAGTTCAGCACAGACTACTAACCAGCTCGGGTGGCCTAGATAGCAGGACTTCCTGAGCTGGAATTTCCCATTGCTAGAGAAATCTCCAAGGCAGTTCTGCTTAAAGAATGTGTTCTTAAGGAATCACAAGGAAATGTTTCTCAGAAGAGAAGATTTACTCCTAAAAGAATACTTCCAACTTATGGGCTAAAAAATTACGCCTTGAGCTTTGAGAGATGCTGCCTCACCCCAGGGGCTCTCTCTTTCTCTCTGGCCATCAGGCGCCCAGCACGTTTTTCCTCTAAGGATCCCACCCCCGTTGGGGAGCTCCCATCATGAGACCTCTGGTGGGGCATCTCCCAGCGACTCCATCCTCCAGCCACCACCCACGACAGACCCACACCTCCCCTGGCTCCTGTCCACCACATGGAACTCCAGGGCAGCCAGTCCCAGCTGGGTCCTGGGCCTGGATGAGCAGCTCGAATGCAGAGGAGCCTGGAGGCTGGTGGGCTTGCAGCCCTAGAGAAGCCTTGGTCAGCTTGTTGGCAGCTCTCCAGTTCTGTCAGCGACGGCCCATCCAGAATGGAAGTTGTCACGTTTGCCAAGCTTCGCGGTTACCCACCCCATATCTGAAACTGTCGTCTTGACCATGTGGGCCTTTTGCACCAGAGCTGTCTGTGGAGCACCAGATCATGTGAGAGAGGCGACCCTAGTTCCGTGGTCCAGCCCCTAAATGGGGCTTGTTCTTGTGGGAAGAGCCAAATGAGAACAGTCTCGGGCAATGAAGAATTTCTTCCACACCATGGCTCCTGAGGCAGAAGGAGAAAGATGGAGGAAACAGCCACGGAATGACACAGGTGCAGAAGGTCTGTCCACGTGAACCAGGCCCTGAGAGCTGGGTCTATAGACCAGGTGAGCCTCAGAGTCTTGAAATGGCTTAGCACAGACGAGCTGCTGTTTTCTCATGGCCTCTCCTCGGGCTGAAAGACGGGACCCGTATTGCATCCTCAGAGCTGGTGTAGGCATTGGGCAATTTGATGTAATTATGAATTCCAAAAATATAATTGGATCATGCTTGTAAACTGATCTGTTAATCTGGGCAGGATTAAGTCATGATTAGGGCGTTGACTGGGCCATGTCAGTAGGGCGTTGAGCCCCACCCCCTGGTGGATGTGGGAATCGATTATAAAAGGCAAGGCAAAGGACAGAGGGAGCAGTTTTTAAGTTTCAGTTCTGCAGTTGGAGTTTTAATGTTGGAGTTTTGATGTTGGAGAGAAGGCCCCAGGAGAAGAGAAGTGAGCCATTCACCTGATAGTCTACAGCTGACCTTGTGGAGGAAACAGGAGCTGAGCCTGGATAGAAACACAGCCCCGGGAAGAGAGGAATCCAAGAAGCCTGAGCCCTGGCAAACATCAACAGCTGTCTTACTCCAACACGTGGCAATGGACTTTGGTGAGAGAAGAAACTTATGCTTTATGGCCTGGTATCTGTGGACTTCTACTCCAAATAAATACCCTTTATAAAGACCAATGCATTTTTGGTATTTCACATTAGCACCCCTTTGGCTGACTAATACAGCTAGCGAGGAACATCCCCAGCTGATGACGGGTGCCACAGTGCTCCCGGGCCGCACGCGTGTTCCCTGCAGACTGCATATGTCAGGATGCCCACACAGGGCTCAAGGCCACTGCCCATCAGTCAAATGGCATAACTGGAGGCTTGCCACTGCAGCAGCACCCCAAAGCACATTGTCCTCCCCAGTTCCTGGGCATGTGCCCAGTTGGAAGCAGGGCCTTCGTGGGTGGAGTTAGGTGAAGGACTGGCAGTGAGAATATCCCTAAGATAAGAAATACATGCACAGACACAGAGGAGGGGAGGCCACGTGGACACAGAGATGGAGGGACACAGCTACAAGCCATGGAGTGCCTGGGGCCACCAGAGACAGGAGGGGCAGGAAGGAGCCTCCGGAGGGAGCGCGGCCCCTTCTGGCCTCCAGAGCTGGGAAAGACTGTTGATTAAGCCCCCGGTTTGTGGTCCTTTGTCACGGCCACCCTGGTAAGACATCTGCCTTCCTTTCCCTCGCTCCTGGTATTTGGGGGAAGTGTATCCGACCGCCTGCCCTTCCCCAGCCCGCTTGTCGTGACACTGGACAGCCTCACAGCTGACCATAGCCTGTCCTCCTCCAGCACCAAGACTTCCCTGTGACTGGACTATTCCATCAGATATGGGTGTGATACGATGCCATGTGGCTCACACGCTGGCCCTGGGCCTCCACGGCCCCTGCCAGCCACCAGCCACCAGTGGTCTCTCTGATCTGCTTCATGTCACTCACCATGTGCTTGCTCCCTTCCACTTGGGGTTTGCAGCCAGCAGCCACTGGAAATCACAGGTGTCTCCGTCTGCCTCTCGCTGGCCTGCCCCCAGCATCTGTTGCGGTCGTGCCCTGCTGCTTCTGAAGTGCTTCCCTAACTCAGCTGCCTCCCCACACTCACACTCTGAAGTCCGGGCACGGGAGCTCTGTCCACCGGCCTCACCTCCTGTCCGGCGGCTTTAACTCCATCCAGTAGATGCACCTGCCCTGCACAGGGAGTGCCAGCCCTGGAAAGCCCGCTGGAGTGCCAGGCTCCAGTAGCCACTTGTCTCACTTTTCAAGAAATGGCCAAACCATCCTCCCAAGTGGCTGCTGACCTGCCGACCAGCGGCGCGAGGACTGCAGCCTTGTTGCTGCCTGTCATTCCTGTTTTTTGCAGTCCTGCAGAGCCTGCAGAAGGAGCTCATGGCGCTTCTGAGCTGCATTCCCCGGTGGTTAACAGTATTGAGCATCTTCACGTGCTTTGTGGTTCCTTTATCTTCTCTGGTGAAGTGTGTGTCTAAATCTTTTCTCCAGTTTTTAATTGGATTGTTTGTTTCTTCACTATTTAGTTTGGAGGGTTCTTTATTCTGGATACAGTTCCAGTGTCAGGTCTATGCCTTGAAAATACCTTCTCCCAGTCTGTAGCATTTCTTCCCGTTTATTTAGCAGTTTCTCAAAGCAGAACTTTTTTATTTTGACGACGTCTGATTTATCATTTTTTCTTTTATGGATCATGCTTTTGGTTCTGCATTTAAGAAAACTTGGCCTAACTCCAGATCCCAAATATTTTCTCCTATTTCCTGCTAGAAGTTTTCCAGTTTTCGGTTTTACATGTCTAGCTGTGACCCATTTGAGTTCGTTTTGATGTGATTTGAGAAGTGGATGGAAGATCTTTGTGCGTGTCGTGAGCGTGCATGAACAGCACGGGGTGTGAGCGTGTGTGAGTGTGCATGGACGGCACGGGGCGAGTGCGTGAGCGTGCATGGATGGCACGTGGTGTGTGAGTGTGCATTAGCGTGCATGAACGGGCACGGGGTGTGAGTGTCCATCACCGTGCATGAACGGCATGTGGTGTGAGTGTGCATCAGTGTGTATGAATGGCACGGGGTGTGAGCGTGCATGAGCAGCACGGGGTGTGAGTGTGCATGAGCGTGCATGGACGGCAGGGGACATGAGTGTGCGTGAGGGTGCATGATTGGCTCGGGGTGTGTGAGTGTGCGTGAGCGTGCATGAACTGCATGGGGTGTGAGTGAGTGTGCGTCAGCATGCATAAGCGGCCGGGGGTGTGAGTCAGCGTGCATGCTCGGCTCGGGGTGTGAGCGTGCGCGAGCGTGCATGAGCGGCAGGGGGTGTGAGTGTGCGCATCCAGTCTTCCCGGCTCTGCTGTGAAATTTCCCTTACTCCACTAAGGGCCTCGCTCTGGTTCTGGACCCTCCTTCTGTTTTACCCTGACACCATGCCGCACTGCCTCGAGCACCGCGGCTTTCAAACAAGCTTGAATTCCGGGAGGGTGAGTCCTCAGGCTTGGTTGTTTTTCAGCTTTTTGGGCTCTCCTAGGTCCTTTGCGTTTCTACAGGATTTTAGGATCCGCTCACCAAGGCCGACAACTGCTGCTGGGTTTTGAGCCGGACGGCATCGCGTCTAGAGCACGGTTTGGGCAGTGCCGCTTTCCCTGCCTCTGGCGCCACCACTGTCTCATTACACGTGCGCGTGAGTCTCCCTGAGGGCAGGGGCGCTATCGCCACTTAAGGAGCCCAGCACGGGACGCAGAGGTGCGTAAGCGGGGGTGGATGTGGCCGCGTCACAATCCTCCTGTAGGCTGCACGGGGCAGCCCCTCCGCGGCTCCAGCCTGCGCATCTGGCTACTGACCCACGACCCACCTCCAGCCCGTGCCCCTTCTCTGCCCGAGCCCCTTCTCTGCCCATGCCCCCTTCTCCGCCCGCGGCCCCACCTCCGCCCGTGCCCCTTCTCCACCCGTGCCCCCTTCTCCGCCCGTGCCCCCATCTCCGCCCGTGCCCCATTTTCCGCCCGTGCCCCCATCTCCTGCCGCCCACCCCAGTCTCCTCTGCAAGGAAAGGCCTCATGGCCCCTCTGCCTGGGGCGCTAACCTCCCGCGGCGCCGCTGCCCGGGCCTCCTCCTCAGGGCTCTGAAGAAAGACACCTTAACTTCAGATCACTGCCAGGCTTCAGTTGTTGCACGGCATGGATTGTTTTCATCGCAGGCTCGACACTGTTGGCGAATGAAATGACGGTGGCAGAGCCGCCCAGTTACCTGCTGAGCAGAGAATGGAGAGCTTTTCTGGAAGATTCTGCCGCCGCCCTGCTAGCTCCTGGGAGCCGCCTGCTCTTCGCGTGGTCGGCAGGCCGGCGAGCTGTGTGTCCACTGCATGAGCCAGCGGGCGTGAGGAGCTTGCGGAAAGCTCGGCTCTGGTCCACCGAAGCCTGCGTCTTTACAAAGCGGTGGCTGCTGAGGTCAGAAAACAAAAGGCCGTCGATGGCCAGGTAAGGAGGTACTGCCCGGCACGGACGCCTTGGCCAAAAGCACCGTAGGCGGAGAGCTGCACCGGAGGCCAGGGGCCAGCCTGCGCTCCACGTGAAGGCAGGGTGCCCGGAGAGAGGGGCCTCCAGTTTCCCTCTCTGCCTCCCGGGAACCCCCCCACCCTAAGTAAATAACTGGGAAGCGGCAGGCGGTGTCCTGAAGGCCGCAGATTTCTGTGCTGTCCTGACTTCCTTTTCCGGGGTCACCGGTGGCCTGGCTGTGAGCTGCCCTGCCCTCGCCTCCTGGGAGCTCCCCGTCAGCTGGACCCCATCCTCGGCTCCCCCCTCTGCCAGCCGGCGGGATCATCCGAACAGAGCCACCTCCCGCGGGGACGGGTGCCCCACATCGTCGCTGCAACGCTCCTCCCACGGCCCCTGCCAGGCTCCCCTGCTCCCCTGGCTGGGGCTGTGCTTGCTGAATGGGCTTCCCCGAGATCCCCATCCAGCGTTGGGGGCAGGCGTCTAGCCGCGGGGCGAGCAGGAGGCCAGGGCACTATGGCCCGAGAACGGAGGCGCGGTGGTTGCTGCCAGCACCTGCCCCCCAGACTGATCCAAACCCTCGCCCTCCCACACCCCCGACCACCACACTCCTTCCCTGAGACCACACTGAGCACGTCCCCGCAGGTAGGACCCCCGTCCCCAGCAGGTAAAACCCCATCTGCCGCAGGTAAATCCCAGTCCCCAGCAGGTAAATCCCTGTCCCCAGCAGGTAAATCACCATCCCCCCGCAGGTAAATCCCCGTCCCCAGATCTGCAGGTGGTGTCTTCTGCCTAATCCTCTGGGTCTCCGGGAGTGCCCACCTCCCCTGGGAATTCTGCCTGCCCACCCCTGCTTAGGTCGCAGCCCCCAACCCGCTTCGCTGCCCTCACGGGTCTCGTCACTGCCTGGAATGCGCCGTGCCCTTGGCCGCTCTGCCAGATTTGCCCTCCTAACTGGAAACTGCGAGCAGACCCTCATCGGTCCTGGCCATGGTCCCCAGGACATGTCTGTGGGAGGCGAGGGGCTTCTCAGGCTCACACAGCAGGACCCGTCCCACCTGCTGCAGGGTCTTGAAAGCAGGCTCGTGTAGCCTGGTGGCTCAGCCCGAAGGACCCCCCGCCGGCCCCCACCCCGGCACGGGGGGCAGCTCCATCGGTTCCCCAAGCGTCAGGCAGCGCCTCCCATGTCAGGCGGGACGTTGAGCTTTGACTTTACTGCGATGGAGGAGCGACGCGGGGGCGCGCGGCGAGGCGGGGGCGCGCGGCGAGGCAGGGGTAGTGCCTCTTTCATTTCAGGTCCAGCACCTGCTCCGTGCCAGGCCCAGGTCGGGGTTCTTGGGGTTCAGCCGTGAACGAGGTGATGGGGCGCCAGCTTTAGTGGGTTCACTTCCCGGCCGGAGAGACAGACCCTGTGGAAGCAAAGGGTCAGACACAGCGTGAGGGCGAGTCCCCGACACAGGGCACAGCCAGGGCGGTAGCAGCGCGGCCCCCGAGTGTCTCCCCCAAGTGCCCCCCCCCTCCCCCGCTGCGTGGCGCTGAGAACAGCTTGCCTGACGCAGATGCCCCTGCCCTTGGCCTTACAATTCGTCTCCTCCCTCGGGATTGTGTTTCTGTCCTACAGGCTTTGCGAGTACCTGAAGAGGGTGCTCTCCAGTGTCTCTCCTCCACGGAGCAGCGCAGTGACTCCTCCTTGCCTTAAAGCACTTCTCGGGGCTTCTGCGCAGTGCCCAGGCGAGGGTAGTGCCCTCGTCCCTCCTAGGAACGGAGCCGCGGGGAGCTGGGGCGCACAGAGCCTGCTGGGCCACGGGCTTGGGGCTCGCCTTGGGGGACCCCGCAGCCCTGTCCCCGCTTTTCCCCGAGGCTGCCCCAGCCGGCAGCAGGGTCGGAGGCCTGGAAGCTCCGCGGCAGTGGTGGGCACCTGCAGCCTGCGCACTAGCAGCACCCAGGACCTGCGAGGGCGCCCGGCCTACCCTGGCCCCTCTGATGCAGCTGTCGTCCCCGTGGGATCAGCCCAGCGGGCTTTTATTAGAATGAGCTCAGGGAAAGGCAGCGTGATTTCACCTACGCGGCCCCGCCCAGGATTTTGCTAAGGGTTGTGGCCTGCCTTGTCAGCCCAGAGGGGGGCACGTGACGTCACTCCTTTGCTCTGCAAACAGGGCGGCTCCCGGGGAGGCGGCGACTGCAGCCTTGGAGCGGCCCCGTGGCCCTGCGCACGCTGACTTGTGTGCCCTGTGTGTCGTGAGCGTGCCCATGTGTGCCCACGAGTTGTGAGTATGCACGTGTATCACAAGCATGCCTGTGTGTTCGCCGGTCATGAGTGTGCCTGAGCGTGCATCTGCATGCTTGCGTGTGGGCACGTGTGTGGTGTGTGACCTGCCTGTGTGCCCCATGTGCGTTCACATGTTTTAGTGTGTGTGTGTGTCCTCATGTGTCATGAGTGTACCCTGCCTGTGCCCCATGTCGCCATGTGTCCTGAGTGTGCCCTTGGCCCCCACATGTTGTGAGGTCTGGCTGCTGGCTCCTGACTGTGGAATTCTGTCCCCCACAGGTTCCTTTTTTTTTTTTTT
>JAQZBX010023587.1:0-30724 GCA_029593785.1 Cabassous unicinctus | reverse complement strand
TGTGTGTGTGTGTGTGTGTAGAGAATATGAAACAATACAACTCTAAATGTCAAAACTATTCAAAACACATATACTCCAAGAAATAACCTTTCACATCCATCCTTCCCACACTCTACAGTCCACCATTTTCCAACCCATTCCTACCAATCCCTTGTAGGTTACTCCAATTACTAAAGGACGAGAAATGGAAATTAGATTCTATTCACAGAGTAAACACACACAGACGTATGATATCTCAGTTTTGGTTCTCCAGAAGCAGAGCTTGAATGAAGGACGTATGTCCAAGCTACGTTTTTAAGGATGTGAGAGCATGTTTCCAGAAGCCATAGGGGAAGTAAAGAAGGGCAAGGAGCCAAGCATGTTTGGGACCAGTGGTTGATTCTCTGAAGAAGGTTGCTGTTTCAATCAACTAGGAATTTAGAAAGCAGAAGTAGCATCAGGGGTGCCCAGGCTGGGAAAGTGGACCTGACTGGACGTCCAAAGCATCTGCTAATAAAATACGGTCACTCAAGTAAAGGTTACTCAAATGAAACAAAGGAAAACAAGCATGAGGATATTATGTAGGGTCATAAATGAGACTGAATCTGCCTCAACGTTCACTCACACATTTGGTACATCTGGACCTCAAGTTTGCTTCCGAGCCTTCTAATAACCAATATGGGGGCAAAAAACAACAAATATAGACAGTTACATAATTCACAATGATCATTAAGTTAACCTATAGGCAAAAATAGAAGAATTACCACTTCTCTTAGAACTGTGATTGGACAGAAATGACATCTGGTTGACTTCCTAAGTACAACCCTGAAATATCCTGAACAAATTCATTGACAACATTGTTACCATAAATGGGCCTGATCCACATTATAACCTTTTGTGATTGTGACACCAGGTAAGTTTGCAGTTGGCTGAGAGACGTTTCTAAAGGGTTTGCTACGTTTCCATGTATGTAATTGGGTTAAGGGAATGGAGGGAATGCTCAGAAAGGAATATATTTTATCCTGGACAATGAACCATATACCATCTCCAGCTCTTTACAGAGTCCTTTCTTGAGTATGCTGCAGTTACTAATTTATAATACAGTTGTAAATGTCCACAACTGAGGAATTGGCTGCTGTCTCTGCGTGTTGTTTGCGCATCTTATTTTGTTAAGCATATCGGTGCTAGAAAAGGCTGATAGAGGGAGTGAGTCTATGTTGGGTTTCAGGATGAACTTTCTGCAAACATCTTAAGAATCCACAAATGAAGGGATATAAAAATAATATCATAGATGAGAAACATAACAACAAGGACTTAACCATATAAATGTGGAGGTTATCAACAAAGATTGGGCTGGAAACATTACAAAATTGACAAGGGTTTATTAAATATGGTTTATAAAGTGTAATGTCTGCTCTGTCTCCCCTGCATCTAATCAAGGCCAGTGCTAAAATTCAGATGCTATTACTACCTACATCAGTCAACAATGTACACTTTATCAGTTTTCAATCGTAGCTATGAATGCTGCAGGTTCTGCCTTCAAGCTACTTTTTTCTCATCAAATATAAAATATTTTATAACACTGCATAAGAAATTTCAATTTGAGATTCTACAGTGGGTCTTTTTTTTTAAAGATTTATGATGCCATATTTAATCCAGTTGTTGTCAACTGTTCCACCCTTTGGACATTAAGCCTTCTATTACAATAAGTTTTGTAGTTTTGCACATTTTTTAGACAGCATTAACTTGTTAGGGAATTTTACTTGAATATTGAAAACTTAATGCATATAATTCTTATTTTAAATAAGGACATCAATTGTGTTAAAATGGTAATTAAAGTAGCAGAAAACTTTCAACACTACACAAATAATAAGGCATTTATGCTTTCAGTAGAATTTATCCCACATATGCTTTATTGATTTGCTATTAAGAGAATAGATTTCTCTAATGTGCAGTGTTGAATCATTTCTTCAAGAGGGCTAGAGTTGGGACTAGGGCTTCTATTTCACTTCCTAAGTATCATCATATATTTGATATGCCCAGACTGCATAAGATTTTAAGCAAGTGTAACTACTATTGTAGAGCTTATGTGAAGATGTTATTATAAAGGATTGTTTTCCCAGAATTAAAAAAGCAACCTTCAGTTTGGGTGTATGTTTTTATACTAAAGCAGAATTCAGTAAAAACTTGCAAAAACATACATCTCATAAAGTTATTTCTTTCTGATTGCCTTTATAATTCCTAAGTTCTTTTCTGAATTTGTGAGTGGAAGGTCTATTGAACTACCATTTGCCTCTTGTATCAGGAAGTGAAGGTTAGCATCTTTCTCTCTCTGGAAAGGACCCCCTCTCAACCATGTAGGACTAAAGGAACAGTCAAGATGGCAAATTGATAAGAAATATTGTTCCAGTTCGGTCAAAAGTTTCCTTTACAAAGACATATCAGGAGCCCAAGAAACACAAGTGCAAATGGATTCCCAAGCCAAAAAATAAAAGGTTCTCATAGGTATGTCCTCATTACCTCCCAGAGCTATCAGGAAGACAGCACACAAATATGTGTGCCATGTAGCAGGAAGCCCACTGTCACACTGGATCAGATGCAGAGGAGAGCTTCCCTCATGGGGAGGGGTTTTGAAATTGAGTCATCTGTGGCACAGCTGAAGAAAATTGAATACATAGCTTGTAGGAGAAAAGATGTGAAGGAGCAAGGGGGACCTTTTCCAAATCCATAACCCCAGTAAACTCATCTGCACAATGTGATAGAATTTGTTTGTTCTTATCAAGTACTTCTCTTAGTACTGTGACTGAACAGAAATGCCATCTGGTTGATTTCACAAATATAACACTAAAATATCCTGAACAAATTCATTGCCAGCATTCTGATATGGAAATATGATGTACCTCCCCATTTAACCAAAAAAGGACCTAAAACATAACAGGTAAGCAATGCATGTTTATTTCCATCCTTCTTCCTTTCAGCCAAAGTTGCAGAAATTTTATGAAGATCCATTGAGATAATGAGTTGAAAGCACTTAGTACATTATGTGGCAACAATACCAGAATAATACTACAAGGCATGAGAATTTATAGTTCTATATAAAGGCCACTAAACAAAATGTCTAAATATTAGATTCTCGTCCCATCCCTGTTTCTCACTCACAGGGTGTGAAATATTGACTTTGTAGCTCCATTTTCTGGTTATAAATGGAGATAACTCCCATGTTCACCTCACAGCGTTATTGTGAAAATCAAATAATAGTGTATATGAAAGTGGCTTGATAAGCCATAAAGTAATATAAAAACAGTAGGTGATGGTAATATCAATTGGCCATGTTATCACATCAACAAAACTCTAAGTAAGGTGTGCAGTGCAAATCTAAGCATAAGCAAACATCAGATTTAGTTTCCTGAGTAGTTTCTTTATTTCAGTCAATGGACAAAATTTCTTCTGATAAGAGTTTGGCACCTGATCAATGTTCCCTCTGAGCAATTAGGGATATTATCATAGGTCAGGCAACCGGCATGCCCCTTAACTCTTAGGTCTGCTGACGCTTCCTATGAGTGCCCAAGGCCCATTGCTTGGAATCCGTGGGGTGCACCAACAGTGGATCCCCAAGTGTTAGCACTATCAATGTTCCTGAACACTCTTTTCAGGCTTCACAGAGACATGGGCAAATCTCTGAAAACACAAGCTTTACCCATCGTCACCCACCCCTTAGAGCCATTGCTCCTAGCTCTTTGCATCGACTACATATTGTTGAATAACTGAAAGGACTCATAGAACTATATAGGCAAGTAAGTAGTATCAGGGACTTATCTGCCCAACTGCAAGTTGAAATTGTCTTAGAGGCTGTCTACAACCACAGAAAACCTGTATCTTGAAGTAGGAATATGAGAGTTGGAAGAGATTCATTCATGTATTCATCATTAATAAATATTTATTGATTATCTATTTGCTTGTGTTATATGCCAGGGATATGTTGGTGAACACAAAATGAAACAAGAAATTAGAGCCATCTGAAAGAAGACTTACATTCTTGTAAGTGGAGTCAGAGGATTGCAAAGACGCAGCTTTGGTAAGAGTGTCGGTAAGTGAAGGAAGCACATTGGAGGAATGCCCAATCAACCTAAGATAGGGGCTAGGGAGGGCTTTCAGCTAGTAGACCTTCTCATTTTACAGTGGAAGAGCAGAAAGATTAAATAATTCCAGGCCACCTACAGCATCAAGTCCTTAGTGGCCTGTGGCAAGTACATCACCGCCGGATGACCCCAGATGCTCGCTCCTGCAAAGCTGGGACGAATGTCCCATGCTCTCCCCCATTGGAGAGGTGCTGCACACTGACCCAGGGCCCCTCACAGCCTCCAAGGGAGTGAAGCACAGTCATGCAACTGCCATGAATGACTGGTTCTCAAGCTCAGATCATAATGTCTCCACTTGCAGGGCTGTTTCCTCCCTTGTTTTATATAAAATTGTGGCATTTCAGGGTGATAGGTCTCCCCACTGGAGCTCAGCCCATGACCTGGCCTGGCCTCCACATACCTCACCAAGGGATGATGTCAACTCAGAGGACCATGTAACACTCCCTAATAATGCTGGCTTTATGCCAAAAAGATAAAAATAGAAATCTAGAAAATCTTGGTACTCAAAATGCAGATTATTCCAGAAAAAAGATGACCAGTTGAACCGCTAGAAACAAATTTCAGTAGAAGGCTCCCAGTGACTATAGAACAGGATGAGGGTTACAAACAGCCCAAAAAGTTCATGATCTTTACAACACATCTAAAGACATTACTAGCACACGAAGAGGAATAAAATAAGACTGAAAGCATTGTTTATCAATCACTAATGACCAAATGGAATTTTGCTTCTTTTGCACTTAATAGCTATCTTCTAAGTGAATGGATATGAACTTCGGTAAATGAGTTTGACCTTTCACAGACAGAAAAGAAAGGATTTTCAGTTAATCTCTCTCCTAAAATGCTAATGTTAAAATGAAACCTCTTGAGTCATTGGGATTTTATGTACAATTCATTATATAACTTTATAATACTTATTATAATTTTAGTTTTATATTTTACAAAGCAGATCATTACCATGCCAAAAGTTCTTACTTAAATGGATAGAGGTCAAACCTATTATTGTATATATGACAATGACATAGAATTCTATGACAAAGACTCATTATTACTTAGAATATTAATGCTTAAATTGTCAAATATTTACTTTTACTTTCCACACTAAATTCAATTTTATCAAGAAAATTCCTACTGTAAGCATATATATTTAACAAATGTATCCGATGCAGCATATAATAAAATTCCAGTCTAGTTGAAATTTATGAAAAATACAAAATGTCTTATACTACTTTAGGCCTCTACTTAAAGAATCTTGGAATAGAAAGAAGGCAGAAAGATTCAAATTATTCTGCTCCTCTCCTATTCTAAATGGACAGAATCCCTATAAAATTCCCTCTCTGCTCATTATTACAATAATTCTCCTGCAGTTTCCTTCCCCTTTCTTTACCCTCTCTACCCCAATGGGGAATACCAGTTCCCTTCCTCTTCCTCAACCTGCTTGGTTCTCAACTTCCCCATCATAAATCATCTTTGATATCTTTCTTTGATTCTAATTCCTGTCCTTGTTTTAGGATAGAATAAAGTCAGCCACACATTATTTTTATTTAGCCACTGGTCTCTCATTTAATTTGAGTCCTACAGTTGATCATTGACCTTTTTACTGTTAGGAATCTGTTAGGAACCATGTTACATTATTTTAGCCATGCCTGGGTCTTGGTACAGTGTCTGGTGTAAAATACTTGCTGACCTGATTAAATTATGCCCAAATAAGTGCTGTCCTACATTTTGGTTAAATCAATTCAGGTGGATGCAGCTGAACTTAGAGATCATATTGGCCCTGTCCTTTACTTCCCTCCTTTTTTGCTAACATGATTTACATTCCCTCTTCCGGGAGGCAGAGTGGATGCCCAACCTCTCTGTCTTTTGGGCTTGGTCAGTGGGCTGTGCTTTGCTCATGTCAGTAGGATGTTAGTAGATGTAATGCACATTACTGAGTTTGGACTTGTTAAAGCACTTATTCTAACGACAAAAATTGATGCTCTTGTTTTGGCAATCTTCTTGGACAAGTCATGAACAATGACGTGCAGTTGGCTCATTGATGGTTCCTGGAGTATAATTCCAGCAATGGTTTCAGCATATTGAAGGCCCAACAATGGCGTGCCATCAGCAACAGTCATCTTTGTCAGAACCATGGGAAAAAATAAGAAGAGTCTCCTCCTTTGAAGCTATTAGCCCCTTCCTTATACTTCCTGCAGATCTTTGACCTGTCTTACCTTTTACCTGTAGGAAAGGCCAACACTTCATGATTGACTAAAATCAGCATCATCATACTTGAGTAATATCAGACTTTCAACAATTACAATGAAATCCATCTAATGGGGTCTATTACAATTTGCTTGTTTGCTGCCCCACCAGCCAATCTTCCAATGCCAGTAAGGCCACATAGTTTAGATCGTTCTATTTCCCTAATCCCAAACAATGGACTGCATTTTGGTGTACAGTGGTCTACCTACACAGGAGTATGGAGTGCCAAGGTCGGTAGTACCTGCAGCATCCTTTCTTTTTTTAAAGATTTATTTTATTTATTTATTTCTCCCCACCCCCGTGTTGTTTGCATTTGCTGTGTCTGTTTGTTGTGTGCTGGTATTCTTTTTAGGAGGCACCGGACACTGAACCCAGGACCTCCCATGTGGTGGGCGGGAGCTTAATCACTTGAGCCACATCCGCTTCTCTCCTTTCAACACAGTATCTGGTCCATTGAAGGAAGTTCCTCAGGACTGAGGAAATAGGTGTGTGCTCAGTGAGCTGAAGTCATTGAAGAAGGGTAATTCACATAAAGTAATTCAGTATAAAGAGCCCAATTCTGTTTTTCCATTGAATGTGTGTTTTTATGATTTATTGAATCTTGTCTATTTTGCTTTTGGCTGTAAGAGCTGGTAATCTGTTAAATTTTTAATTAAGTACGGGGAAAGGAGACATAAAGAACCTGTTTAAAATGTATCCAGCTATTAACTTTGGACAAATATGTAAAATATTATATTTTTCCTAATTATTCAAAATTAAGATCTTTTCTTTTTTTTTTTTTTGAAGATACTGGGTTTCTAGAATTTATACTCCCCCTTCCACTTTTGTCTTTGGTCATCTTCCTCAATTGTATTGAATTAATCTGTGATTCTAAGCATTCACACCTCACCTAAATAACCTTTTCTGTCACTCTTCCAAGGCATTGTATTTTCTGGCACATTGGTTCTAACATATATGATATTCAACCAGATTCATGACATACTGAAATTTCTGTTCAGTTCTGCTTTGATTTCAATGTTGATTTTTTAATCTGGTGCAATTTTGCTTGGGATACAATCTGTTTTCTGTAGCTGTTTTTGCTCTTGGTTAAATATATGTTAATCCTGTTTAGGCCACATTAACAAGAATAACATTAAGATATCATTTTATTTTTTATGTAGATAAACTATCTTAAGGGAAACATGCATTTCACTTATTTTAAATGTTCAAAGATAACTTACACTTTGCTTTCAGTAGTTAGTATAAAAAATTGCATTTTAATTAATCTCCTAAACACCTTAAAACAGAATTCTTGTAATTGGAATATATGATTATACTAGTGCACTGATGATGGAAATTTTGATAAGGGATGTTGACTGAATTATGAACCCAACAAGAGACATGTTTTTAATCTTAATCTGCATTCTTGTGCGTGTGAACCCATTGTAAACAGGATTCTCTGAAGATGTTATTTTTAATTAAGTTGAGTCCCAACTCAATCAGGATGAGCCTTATAAAGAGAAGAAACCTGGAACCAAAAGGTGGAGAAGGCCACCCAGGAAGAAGGCATAAGTCAGTGAAAAGGAAAACCAGGAGAGCAGACAGAAGGAGAGCGAGATCCCCAGGTGCCAGGAGGCAGAGATGCCAACCAAGGATGCCCAGGGCATGTGGCAAGTGAACACCAGGCACCGCAGGTCTCAGAGACAGGGCATGGTGTCTAGCACTTCAATTTTGGACTTCTAGTCCCCAGAACCATGATCCAATAAATGTTCTTTGTTCAAGCCAAGTCATTCTGTGGCATTTGTCATAGCAGCTGGCCAACTAAGACAGGTGTTGAAACACTGAGTTCAGAGGAATTAGAGGTTAGGGACAGTAGAGTGAGAGAATGAAGGGAGTATTTATGAGTGTAGAAATCATAAATAATGGGGAAAGCAGTGAGGATCAGATTCCTAAAATCAAAATGTCTTCATGAACACTTGTTTATATGACCCCATAACTACCTTATCAAACCCTACCATGTCTCAGTGTCAGGAACACCATAGACACTTAAAGAATATCTGCTGGAAAAATAAATAAATGCATGAATTCATATAATCTTGAAAAGGAAAAAGAAACCAAAGAGAAGAATATAAGCATGTGAGCTCTGCAATTTCTCCCTCTCTCTCTTCATTTCTAAATACCCACAGGACTTCCAAATTCACAATTGCTTAGAAACAATTCCTCTTAAATTGCCAAGGTTTCCCATAGTTGTGGGTTAGAGTAGGAGCTGAGATGCTCACTTTATAAACATAGCACTTTGCATTATGTTACATTTTAAAGTTTACATAGTGCTTTAAAAACGCATTATCTCATTTAAATTCATCTTAATGCATCACTTCCATATGGCCCAGATGAGTGTCAGTACATTGCAAAAAAATTTTTAAATGGAAATGGTAATATTGCATGATAAATACAGATCTACACATGACAGTCTTTTTAAATGCTTACAAGAACACACTGCTTTTCTGGTTATGCTTGTAAATAGGAAAGTGGTATCTGGAAAATTCACTCACCTGGCAAATGAGATATTGCTCAGCTTAAATCGACTATTGGCTGTTTTGAATATAGAATAGATTTGATTCCTATCCTGGAAGCTAAAAAGCTTGTTGTAGGCTAGAAAATTAGACTCTGATTTTAAATGCGGCAGAAAGTACTTTATGAGAGCAACCTTATACCAAACCGTGGGGACACAGTGGAGGCTGGGGATTTGGCGCAGCCTAGCATACCCATGTGGGATGGGACAGGTGGTAGGAAAGGTGCCTCGGAATGCTGGCAATAAGGGTTTCATTGGCTACACAGAACCGGACAAAAAGAATCATCCCAAGCAAAAGTCAATCTCTTTCTATGGTCCCCATGTACCAGTCTTTCTGAATGCTTTAGTAGTAAAGTATTCCTCCATCCAGGCAGAACACAGCTCCCACAGCAGATTTGTAGTTGGACTGGGGAGATTCAAATTAAAATTCTAAAATAAGAGAGGCTGCCCTGGATAGTCTTTGCACGAGCCAGTCAATGTTCTCCTTCTATGACCCCTCTCACCCACTGGAGATCCTGGCCACCATGGACTTAAGCTTCCTTGATGCATCAATGCTGATTTCCTTTAAGAATGGAAAGTCACAACATATATAACTATCTATAGAATGAATGAGGCTTTAGCTCACCTAGACAGTTGGCTTATTATCCTAATTACAAACAGATGATGTTATGACAGCTGATTATTTTTTCCTGAAGAATAAAATGATATGATTTCAAATGTCATGACTTGGATATTTGAGTTTCAATTCTCCTGTTAATTACCCACATTAAACCAATTCATTACAGGTATTAATTTGATCCTGTTCCTAGGTGTCAGATTTTTAATGCCTCAATCATAAAGTGTGTCATTATAGAACTTACTGTTGGTATAAAATTCATGCAAAATGTGTGGATATTTGGCTTCATAAAAGGAGAATAAGGTGAGAGATGGGAAATAGAGGCACATTATCAATTCCAGAGCATCTTTTGGAGAATATGGATTCACCTGGAAGGGCTTCCTAAAACAGGAAGTGAATAATGTGGGAAATTTCAGATTTGCCAAGTTTGAAGCTATACCCTGATTTCTCACAGCCATTACCCCTCCCGAGCAACTTCTGTCATTTGCTTGCTTAGAGGAAGTAGCACACTCAGACCCTTTTCAGATGTCTTTGAAATTAAGGGTAATGCTCTCTGATTTATTTTCCTCTTTTCCCCTTAAATAGCATTCAAGTGTTTCAGGAATTAAGTGGTGCATGATGTTGCCTGGTGAATTTTAGAATATGTGGAATTAATCATTTGTAAAGCATGGTTTCAGTGTGTATAATGTTCTACTTTAGCTCAAACTTTAAGAACCCAAGAATGAAAATGAGTTACTGATGACAAAGCAATTACTCCAACTCTTGTAGTTCACAGTTAAGCTGGAATAAAAGCAATTCCACTGCAATGATATCAAATAAATCATTTGGAAATAGGCATAGAAAAGATCTGGTTAGAAACCTCTTTTGTATTTGTATTTTTATATGTGTGAATGCCGCTTTCTCTTTATTTCAAGGAAGAGAAAACTAGAATAGAAAAGTAAATTTCAATTAAAAAAACAATATGGGGGACAACCAGCAAGATGTCGGCAGAGTAAATAGCTCCGAGAATCAGCTCCTGCTACGGGGCAGTTGGTGATCACCCACAACTAACTAGAGCACTTGTTTGGGGGCTGCAGGAGACCAGAAGTGCATCCTACAATATCCTTGAAAGAATGGAAGGAGGAGACTGCCCATCTGCAGAGAAGATTCCTAAGTAGAGCCCTTCACACCACGGAGGCCGGTGCCCATCCTCCACTGGAGGCACAAGCCACTTCGGGAGCTGTTCTGCGGCTGGAATTGGAAGCTCCACTTCCCAAAACGGGGGAGGAAGAGACGGTTGGACACCAACTTCAGCTACTGATTAGTAAATTCAGTGAGCTAAAGTATAATCAGCTATAGTTTGAACCTGTCCAAGTCAGAGACTGGTAGCCTTCATCTTAACTCCGCGCCTGGCAAAGAGGGGAAACGGGGCTGACTGAAAATCTCTGTGCTGGTAGGGACCGGCTTCCTTCCATCTAGATCAGATTGCAGCTCTACTCTAAGCCCCAGGCCCACCTCAGGCAGGGAGGAAGCTGGGGAGAGCTGTGCCAGCCTCTCCGGGAAATTACAGGCCACGCTGCTGGTGATCATCCTACTTTGGCAGCGCAAGCCACCCCAGGAGCTATTCTGTGGCAGGAATTGGAAGCTCCATTTCCCAAAAACAGGAGAGGAAGAGACAGTTGGCCACCAGTGTCAGCTACTGATTAGTCAGTTTGGCTGGCTAAAGTATGACCCTAAGATCAGCTAAAGTTTGAGCCTGTCCAAGTCAGAAAGAGGCTGGTAGGGCCATTTTGACTCTACCCCCAAGCACGAGGGGAAGCCGGGCTGACTGAAAATCATGATGATGGTAGAGACCAGCCCTAGCCTAGTCTTCAGCCCCACCTCTAGCACGGAGGAAGCTGGTGGGACCTGCAACAGCCTATCCAGGTAACTGCAGGTACATTTAGCTGGCACAGACTGAATAATGGGAAATCTACCAGGGCAACTGCGGTCATCTTGAACCTGCACTGCATAGATTGCTGCCCACACCTGCAGCTCCATCCCCAGCCCAGGCAGGGGAGAAAGGAGCATGAAGCTTCATCAGTCTCTCTGGGCAACTACAGTCTAGGTCTGCATGACTTGGATTATTCCACACAGCTGTGGTTCTGTCACTACCCCTGGCAAAGGAGAAAGTTGGGAGAAGCTTCATCGGTCCTTGGGGCACTGAAGGCAGCTTGAGCCTCCACAGCTTATAGCACCAACTACATTCTTGGCTCCTACTACACAACCAGCAAGAGAGAAAGGGGAGGAAGCCCTAAACTAAAGAGAAAAACTGCACCAAGGATAAATTACTCTAGTAAGCCAGATGCCAAGAAACCAACAAAAAATTACAATGCACACCAAGAAATAGGAAGATACTGCCCAATTAAAGAAACAAGATAAGCCTCCAGATGACATAAAGGAGTTGAGACAACTAATCATAGATGTTCAAACAAATCTCCTTAATAAATTCAATGAGATGGCTAAAGAAATTAAGGTTATTAAGAAGATATTGGATGAACACAAAGAAAAATTTGAAAGCATACATAGAAAAATAGCAGATCTTATGGGAATGAAAGGTACAATAAATGAAATTCAAAATACACTGGAATCATATATAGCAGATTTGAGGAGGCAGAAGAAAGGATTGGTGAGCTTGAAGAAATTGCTTCTGAAACTGAACATACAAAAGAACAGATGAAGAAAAGATTGGAAAAACTTGAACAAGGTCTAGGAGAACTAAATGACAGCAAGAGACATGCAAACATACGTGTCATGAGTGTCCCAGAAGGAGAAGAGAAGGGAAAAGGGGCAGAAGGAATATTTGAAGAAATAATGGTAGACAGTTTCCCAACCCTGTTGAAGGACACAGATATCCATGTCCAAGAAGCACGAGGTACTCCAATCCAAAAAAATCTCAATAGACCAACTCCAAGATGCATACGAATCAGAATGTCAAATGCCAAAGACAAAGAGAGAATTCTGAGAGCAGCAAGAGAAAAGTAATGCATAACATATAAGGGAGGGAAGTGGGTGTGGCTCAGTGAATAGAGCTCCCGTTTACCATATGGAAGGTCCCAGGTTCGCTTCCTGGGGCCTCCTTGTGACGGCAGGCCAGCCCGCGCCGGCGCGGTGGGCTGATGCAGCGGGACCTCACAGCAAGGGGGAGTTAAGCAGACACGGAGAAAACACACAGCGAATGGACACAGCAAACACAAGCAGCAAGGGGGGGATAAATAAATAAATAAATAAATCTTTAAAAAAAAAAACATATAAGGGATACCCAATAAGATTAAGTGCTGATTTCTCACCAGAAACCCTGGAGGCAAAAAGACGTGGTATGATATATTTAAGATACTGAAAGAGAAAAACTTCCACCAAAAATCATATATCCAGCAAGATTGTCTTTCAAAAATGAGGGCGAGTTTAGAATATTTACAGCAAACAGAAACTGAGTTTGTAACCAAGAGACCCACTTTGCAGGAAATACTAAAGGATGTGCTACAGCCTGAAAAGAAAAGACAGGAGAGATAGGCCTGGAAGAGAGTCTAGAAATGAAGATTATATCAATAAAAGTAATTAAAAATGTCAAAAAGAGTGGTGAAAATAAAATATGACAGATAAAACCCAAATATTTAGGAATAAACTTAACCAAAGATGTAAAGCACTTTTTTTTCAGAAAACTACAACTCATTGTTAAAAGAAATTTTAAAAAGTCCTAAATAATTGGAAGAAAATTCCATGCTTACAGATTGGAAGACTAAATATCATTAAAATGTCAGTTCTCAAATTGATATACAAATTCAATGCAATCCCAATAAAAATTACACCAGAATTTTTTAAATAATTGGAAAACATGATTATCAAATTTATTTGGAAGGGTAAGCGGTCCTGAATAGCCAGAAACAGCTTAGGAAAAACAAAGTTGGAGGACTCTCATTTCTTGACTTGAAATCGTATTACCAAGCCACAGTGGTAAAAACAGCATGGTACTGGCATAAAGACAGACACATAGACCAATAGAACCGAATTGATTGTTCAGAAACAGACCCTCACATCTATGGTCAAGTGATTTTTTACTAGCCTGCAAAACCCACCCAGATCAGGCAGAACAGTCCTTTCAACAAATGGTGCTGAGAAAACTGGATATCCATAGCAAAAGAAGGAAAGAGGACCCCTATCTCACACATTATATAAAAATTCACTCGAACAAAAAACCTAAATATAAAAGCAAGAACCCTAAATCTTCTAGAAGAAAATGTAGGAAAATATCTTCAAAACCTATTGGTAGGTGGTGGATTCTTAAAGGAGATAAGAGGCGGACTAAGATGGACTACTGATATTGTATGTAAAAGTTTTAATTAGCTTTACTGTAAAAGTGTGGAAATGTACAGAGTTGATGGTAACACATTATAGTGAGTAACAGCTGGTTTATAAATGGGGATGTGGCTGAAATGGTAGTCTAGGATGTAAATGCCAATTGACAGAAAGTTACAGAATAATCTAGTGACTGAATAGTTCAGTAAACCTAGAGGTAGATGAGAATTGTGGTTGATGGTGCAGATGCAAGAGTGTCCTTTGTGAGCTAGAGCAGATGTACATCAGTATTGCAGGCTGGTGGGAATGTGGAGAAGCATGGGAAAAATACAACTGGAGTGACCTATGGAGTGTGGTTAACAGTAATAATGCAATATTCTTGCATCTATGCCAAAGATGTACTATGTTGATAATGGGGGAGTATGGAAAATGTGTGCCGGGTGTACGCTATGGACCTGGTAATAATTGGATGATGTTGTCTCGTAATCTGTAGCAAATATTCCACCACTGTTTGGTGTGTTGATGGAGGGGTGTAGTTTGGGAGTTCTGCACATGTACATGATTGTTTTGTAAGTTTACAACTTCTGTCATAAATATATATTTAAAAAATAATAATGGGGTGGCTTGGGGGGAAAATACACCAAATGTAAGATAAGGGCTATAATCAGCAGTAAGAGTTTGACAATATTCTTTCATAACTTGTAACAAATGTCTCATGACAATGCAAGTTGTTGGTGGAGGGTTGATGTATGGGACCCTTGTATGATGTTATGAATGTTTGCTGTGTAAGTTCACAACTTTTACTATACACTTATTGTTTATGTATGTTCATGTATAAATGATATAATAATTATAATAATAGGGTGGGTTGGGGGAAAATACTTTGGTTAGTAGTAATATTTTGAGGATGCTCTTTAATCATTAGTTAAAAATGTTTAACAACAATGCAAGGTATTGGTGTTATGGTGAGATATGAGAGTCCCATATGATGTTATGCATGTTTGTTTTGTAAGGGCACAACTATTGCTATACACTTATTGTTTATGTATGTTCATGTATGAGTGATATAGTTCAATAAATTTTTTAAAAATTAAGCATCATTAAAAAAAGAGTATGGGACTTGATTTTGTGGGATATGTGTATGAGTAAGCAATTTTTCTCTTCTTCATTTTTTTCATTAATAAAAGGGCTTTGACCATGTCATTTAACTAATCTGTGTTCATCTGTATTTTTCTGAACACTAGTGAAATAACAGAGTTAGTAGTTGGAATTAGATGAGACAAAAGTGACTGGACAGAAGCTTTTTTGGTAGTAATGTTTCTATAACTTGTTGAACTGCCTTTTCCTGTTATTTTCATTTATTTTTTGAATTTGAAATAAAGTTGTTGTTTCAAGAAGAGAAAAGAAAACCAACATTTACTGAAACTCTCTATGTTCCAGGCTCAGTACTCAGGCAAAATTTTCACTGGCCCTTGATCAGAAAAGCAGGACTTCTCTAAGGAGCATACAACTTTTCTTGAATAATTAAGCCCACACTACCATAGGCCCCTTCAGACCACTTACTCTAATCCTGATATTTCAGAATCAGGAAGTAGGGGCATTCGAGGTATCCAAGGAATCATTTCAAGTGCTCCCATCATTGAGATCAAGTTGGAGAGTCCCGGCCATCATGCGTCCCCTGGGGAAGCACCCACATACTTGACCTTCCTTCCAGAGCAGAGCAAGCAGCACTGCATCTACTAAGATATCATGGCCTAGATGCAACACTGCTGCATAGGACGTCACGGTCTAGAGGCAACACTGCTGCACAGGACACCATGGTCTAGAGGCAACACTGCTGCACAGGACACCATGGTCTAGAGGCAACACTGCATGCCCTAGGATATCACTGTCTAGAGGCAACAGTGCTGCATAGGACATCACGGTCTAGAAGCAACACAGCTGCATAGGTCACCATGGTCTAGAGGCAACACTGCATGCCCTAGGATATCACGGTCTAGAGGCAACACTGCATGCCCTAGGATATCATGGTCTAGAAGCAACACTGCATGCACTAGGACATCATGGTCTAGAGGCAACACTGCTGCATAGGACATCACGGTCTAGAGGCAACACTGCTGCATAGGACACCATGGTCTAGAGGCAACACTGCATGCCCTAGGATATCACAGTCTAGAGGCAACACTGCATGCCTTAGGACACCATGGTCTAGAGGCAACACTGCATGCACTAGGACATCATGGTCTAGAGGCAACACTGCATGCACTAGGACATCATGGTCTAGAGGCAACTTTGCATGTACTAGGGCATCATGATCTAGAGGCAACACGGCATGAACTAGGACATCACAGTGTAGAGACAACACTGCAGGTACTAGGACATCACGGTCTAGAGGCAGCACTGCATGCACTAGGAAATCATGTTCTAGAGTCAAATCTACCCACTTTTATTTCTTAGGAGGTAAAGAAATCAAACCTGGGATCTTGTTCATGGAAAACAGGTGCCCAACCACTTAAGTTTCATCTGCTTCCCAAATCTACTCACTTTTCACACCCATGTTTCATTTGAAGTTCACTTATATCCTTCTACCTGTCCTCTGGAAAGCTTAGGTTAGCATTGCTTATTTTCAGAAATCCTTAGAGGTTAATGTGGGCTTGAACAGACTGGAAGGAGGAGAAAGAAGTGGCTCAGACAACAGGGCTGTGTATCCAAGCTCTAGCACCCATGGGTTGGAAAATCAGACATTGGGTCTGTATATGCATGAATCATGCAAAGATATAAATGCTCAAGTGGCAGCCTTAGAGACCAACAACAGACCTAACTAGTCCTTTGAGAAATCTTAGTCCATGAACTGTCCATATTCATTCTGGGACAAGCTTCCACTTTTGAGCTCCGTAGAAACTCAGGGTGATGCCCAAATTTTAGGTACACTCAGAGTCTGAGAAGACACCAAGGTTTTTCTAACATAGCAGAGAAATGGAACATTCTGTATTTATTAGTGTCCCTGGGTCCTTCCTCCATGCAATAAGAGAGATGTGGGGGCCGAATTGACTGAGCCCACAAACTTGAAGTGGTTACTGGTCATCCGCATCCAAAGCCATCCATGACAATCTCCCTCATGCGCAAATATAGACAGAAGTGATCAGTATATTCCAGGATTCATTTGCATGGGGTTTTAAATTAGACCCATTGTATTTTAATACCCCAATTCTCACCCTCCAGCCTTGACACCATTAAGTCCAAATCTTCCCCAAAATTCCACCTCCAGATATTCCTAAAAATTTCCAATTTCAATTTCACAGCTGTGGGGATATCTCCTAGGACTTACACTTTATTTTACATATTACCAGGGGTACTGGGGCAGAAGGAGAGGGCTTGGAAAAGCTTTGAGTCACATAAAATAGTGTAATGCCCTCTTCCTTGGCTCCTTTGACCTTCATTTGTCTTCACACCCCACGTGCCCATGGCGCTGTCAGCTTTCCCAGAGTAGCAACCCTGTGCGGCCAGTGGCACTAGTTCACAAAGCTCTCCTCTGCGCACCTCCCTTCATTGTCAGACCTGGCGTACTGAATGGCTGTATCAGATGGAGGTTGCCTGGAGTGCCACTGAGCCCCTAGAGACATGGTTCTCGTCTCTACATCACACTCTCCTCCTTCTCAGATTGTCCTGAATCTCTCTGTCAGTGGATAGCACTTGGGAAGGTCAAGAATGGCTTCAAGTAGAATGCAGTACCTTTTTTCCAACAAACATCCAGGCATCATTACACTTGAACTCTGCTCTGCACACAGTGATGCTCCCTTGAAATCCTAATGGTGTCTCCTTGAGTTCCAACATCGAATGTCATTCAATCACTTATTCTTTACCTCCTACTATGAGTCAGACTCAATTCTTGACTCTTGGGATAAAATGGTTAACCAGGCACTCAAAGTCCCTGCTCAACACTTACGGGGGAAGACAGAGATAAATATATAACCATGTAAGTAGGTAGAATACTTCCAAACAGAAAGTTTTCCACAACATGGATAACAGCAAGAAAGGTGACTGAAGAGGGCTTTGGTGGAGATGAGAAGGTTTTCCTAAGGAGGTGACCTTAATGATTGGAAGCAAATTCCATTATAAAACTGTATGGGTCAAGAGAACAGGTACTGGAGGTACAAAAGCCCTGAGAAGGAAATGAGGTTTGTGCAATCAAGAAACACAAAAGAAGCAGAAGGGGTGTAGCTCAATGATTGAGTGACTGCTTCACATGTACAAGGTACCGCGTTGAAAAAAAAAAGAGAGAGAGAGACACAAAGGAGGAAGGGAAGCTAGATCACAGGGGACAGAGAAAAAGTCAGAGGAACAAGACGAGACAGATGGGCAGGAAATGGGTCATACAGGACCCTATAGACACGGTAAGGCATACGGGTTTCTTTTTTACGTGTTCAGGAGTCATTGGAAGATTTTAAGCATGGAGTGATTTTATCTGATTTTACTTTTAAAAGATCGCTTTGGATACAGTGTAGAGAATGAACTGTAGGAAAACCAAGAAAACCAGCTTTTATTGAAGAACATGGTACATTTGGGAATGAGGATGGCTTGGCTCATGACAACCAGTAACATTTGTGAGTTCTGAAGATAGATCAAGGGGAGGTACCCACATGTGGCAGTTTGATATTATTTATGAATCCCAAAAAGATATATTGATTATGTTTGTAAACTGATCTGTTCCTCTGGGCATGATACCCCTTCATATTAAATTCAGAGGTCTCACTTTTACTTTATTAAATCAAGATTAGGGCTTTGATTTGACCATGTCTTTAGGGTGTGCAGGGTTGAGTGCTAGCTCCCTTGGTGGGCTATATAAAGGGATGCTCAATCAAGAACATGGAAGTACATACACTGAGAAGATCACAGAGGGAGAGAGACAGCTCCATAGACACAGCAGAGGCCCCAGGAAGAGAGATGAGCCTGATAGTCTACAGTTGACCTTGAGAAGAGACCAGAGCAGCTGAGCCCCTAAAGAAACAAGCCCTCCAGCCTGCAGCTGAGATTGGAAGAAGCTGGGCCCAAGAAGACTTAAGAGGAAGACAAAGGCTGAACACTGGCAGACATTGACTGCCATCTTGCTTCAACACTTGGTAACAGAGTTTGGTGAAGAAGTAACTTTGAGTTAGACTCTTTAGGGCCTTGAAACTGTAAGTTTTTACCCCAAATAAATGCCCTTTATAAATGCCAACAGATTTCTGGTACTTTGCATCAGCACTCCTTTTGACTGACTAATACACCAGGCTACACCCTTTTCAGCTTTGTTTTTTCTTGTTCCATGAAGGGCCATGCATCCATGTGTTAGAAGCCCTGAGCCCTCATGGCTAAGAGCCATCTGCACCCACACCGCTCAGTCTAAGCATGTTCACACCGTGGTGCAATCTGCCCACTGCACAAACCCTGGAAGTGAGGTTGAGGCCAATTGGGCTGGAAACTCTGGTGTCTCAGGTACCAAGTGTGCTCCAGAAGGATTTTCTAGGATGACTCCTTGACACTACAAAAGCTTTACCTCTTGCGGTAGGACACAGCCAGGGGAAGGAGGATCTGGGCCTTCTAGAGTGCATGGCCTTGCATGGAGATTTTGTTTGCCGATCTGAGGCCAGGAATATCCAAAACCAGGGCAGTAGCAATGAAGATGGTAATTTGTTGACATTTGCAGGATATATTTTAGGGTCGTAATATCCTTCCTTGTTGAAGGTCCAAATATCCACTGAATAGCTATGGCTCTGAATGTCAGTGGAAGAGAGGGCCCAGTTCTACTCCCCATGGGGGCATTACATTCCCTAAAGGATGTGCATGAAAATCTGAGTTAAGTATATTTGAATATTTCAGAGCATTAAAAATGTTTCCTGAATATTCTGAACTGTGGGTCTTGACATTCCAAAGCTTACAGATCGATTTTTTTCATATCATCAGCCCAAATATTACACTTCCCTCCCTGAATTGCCATAGCAAGAGTTTGATGCAAGTATTGTCTCTTTTATACAGAAGAACTAAGTGGTGATAAAACAGACTAAGTCACATAAGAATTTAATATTTAAGTACAGGCCTTCATTACTTCAGGAAGCATGGACCTTCCTATATAGTCCTCTGAAAGGAGATGGGAAATCTTCTAACCCTTCCCCATACCCCAGATCAGAACCCCAGAGACTAAGGGGAAGTAATGTCCATTCTACAACTTGAGACTCTGGCTCCTCATTCCCAGTTCTTACCCTGCAGCCCAATAGCTTTGGCTTCTTCCCAGCTTCCCTCAGCACACTGCTACCAAGGGTGGCTTCTTCATAATTTGTTTTTCATGTGAAATCTGATTCTTATTATGTTTTTCCAGCCACAGAGGATATGTAAAGACACACTCTGCATCTCATACTGACTAGATTTGAGGGCTAGGTTAGAAATAGAGGTTAAAGTATGTTCATTGCTGGAGGAAGAGCCTATTTTTAAGTTCCCTTTTTCTACTTGGCAAGCAGATGGTTGGGAGCTTAGATGGGTGCCAGGAAGAAACAGCTGGCAAATCAAAATGCACTGAAAGTGATTCGAAGGGCTTCTGAGCATTTGGAAGAAACAACATTTTTGAAAGAAGGGGAAAAGTTCAAGCCATACTTAACATGCAGAGATGAGCTCGATGCAAAGAATTGGAGTGTTAAAGCTATTTTAGCTGGAGAGGATTCTGCTCTCATTTCCAGCCCTCCTCAAAAGGTGTCTGCTGGGGTAGAATATGCTGACTAGAGTGTACCTAAAAGCAAAGGTAATTCAGAGAAAACGAAAAACGTGTGAGGGACATGGAGAGAGAGAAGGTCAAAGGAAAGAAAGGAAGGGGCAAAGAGTAGAGGCTTAATAGAAAAGTGTTAGCAAAAGAAAGAGTGAGGGGAAGAGGAGAGAGGAGAAGGGAAGATAAAGGAAAGGGGAATTAAATGTGTCACATTCCTTCCTCTGCAGGGGTCATCTCATCTCAGAATCCCAGAGATCTCACTCTTTTTCATATTCCTTGTACATGACTCTCCCTTTGAGCGATTAAAGTAAAATGCTGGTCTGCAGGATTCCCTTTCTTTCTGCAAAGGAAAGGAACTGGATGGCTGCAATCAAAACTGAATGAAAGACTCCCAAAGCCTTTTCCTAAATGTGCTGATCTTTCCTAGTCTGGAGTTGGAAGGGATACTACAGACACCTTGCAGACCTTGTCATTCAGACCTGGTGGGCAGGCACCCAGGCATGGAGGGAGCCTACGACCATTCACATATGGAAAGTGCTGGATTTTCCTCAACAAATTCCATAGACATGTCTCAATGGGGAATACTGACCAGTGTCAGATCATTCGGAATCCTTGCCCCAGGCTGCGTGAGACAAGGAGCTGGTCCCTCACACTCCCTGAGCCTCGGTTACTTCATTTGGAAAACGGGGACAATAATGCCTCCCTAACAAGCTTGACAAAGGAAGTAGATGAAATAAGCAGGAAAATGTTCTGAACACTGGGGTGTGTTCAGTCACTGATGGCTTCAGAGTAGAGTCATGTACCACGATAACCCTATAAAGGCTATTCATTTTTCCACAGTACCCCAGGATAAAGCGTTGCCATATATGGTTTAGTATTTAAAATTACTATAGTAGTGTTTTTTTAATGTAAGGAAATGTTTATTTTTCTGTTCTATCTTCCATATCTTGGAGTGATAAGAAACATGGATTTCAAAAATGACAGGTCAAACATCCAAAATGTTTGTGTCGGAGGCTCTAATAATATCACTCATTTGAACTTTTTGATGAAATTGATTCATGGTAGACCATTTAACTCAATATCTAGCACTTAACTGGTTTAATAGCTTTAAAGTTAAAAAAAAAAAAAAGTTGCTTAATAAAACATCCAAAATCACATAGAATTTATTTTACCTTATGCAACTACCCAACCACAAACCCACCCCAACAATCCTGATCTTAATGGGGAGCATTTTCTCTTCTGGGAAAAGAAACCAACACTGAGGGCTCAAATACAAACTGTCAGTTCATTCTCGCTATTGGGCTGAGACTCAGGAGGATGGATCCTCTGTAATCCTTTCAGCTTTTGTTCTGATTGGTTTTTTGTTTCCGGCTATGTGTTTGGACTGGATGCTTGCAACACCCTGAGGAGGATCAGGCTAGCTAGGAATTCCATGTTGACAGTTGCAAATAGGTTGTGCTTAGCAGGTGCTAATATACTTATCTACAGGAACTAAGAGAGAAGCAACTAAAGAGTATTCCAATTACAATGAGACCGGTTCATAGCGTAAAAGCCCTCGCCTTTCCTAGTTTGAATCATCACCCACTCTCCATCTTTCCACACACCTTCTTTCAGCCTCTGGCATTCATCACAAGTTTTGAGAGTCATTTTTTCATGCATGTCCATGCACTGTATCTCCCTTCTCTTTTCTCTTTCATTCCTCAGTTTCAATTTCTCAACTTTTCTTCCTTAAATATTTCAAACTCAACAGACATCAGATGATTGATTTTGGATGTCGAAATTTATGAAGATATGCTTCCTGCAAGTAGATGCTTACACTGCAATGTGATCACGTGCTATGATGGTCTTGGACTTGGGAGCCAAACCTGTAAGCACTTGAATCCTGACTACAGTATTTTTAGCCCCATAACCTCAGGCAAGCAACAAAGCCTTTGGGAACTTAATATCTTATTTGTAAAATGAGAATAATGTTACCTAATTTCTTCCAGGGAAGTTTTGTAGATTTGAGATAAAACTCTTAGAGCATCTAATATAATCTAACGTAGGCTCGCAGCAATTATATCGTCTTAATATTCTTTCAGTTGGATAAACATCATGCATTAGCAATTTGCCCAACTTTCTTCCTTAAGAAACATACTGTAAGTCTTTACACTTTATCCACTGAATTGCTTATTTTTGTTCTAAGTAGAATGCACTCTGCTTTTCCTTCACTAATCTAAATCCAAGTCTTCTATCAAGGTTACCAATGAGCTTCAAGTTGCAAAGTAAAATAAAGAAAGCTCAGTCCTCATCACACTCAACCCACCAGCAGCATCCAACACAGTCAATATTCGCTCCTATTTGAAATATTTGCTTTACTTGATGGTTAGGGCACCACTCTTTTTATTTTCCTCCTCCTATTTTACTGGTCATTTCTTATAAATTTCCTTTGCTGAATTGTCTTCAACTATCTGACATCCAATATATGTGCTTTCCAGGGCTTGGCTTCCTACCTCTCTCTCTTCTTTATCTATATTCAGAGCCCCTCATTAACTCTCCAATCTCTATGCTTTGAATTTTCCCACATTTTGTCTGTCATTCACAAACTCTTCCCACAACTTAAAATTTTGTATTTCTATATATATGTGCAACAATCTCGTTTGCAGGTCTAAGAAACATCTCAAAACCAACTCATCCAAAACCAGTTGCTTGATTTTTTTCTCTGATGTACTCTTTGGAGAAACACACCACCATTTTTGTAAAAGGCAATTCCATTCTATCAATTACTAAGTTCTAACCCCTTAGGGCTCCTGACATTTTTATGTGGCAATCCCTAACAATCAGCAAATTCTGCTGTGTTTCTATCTCTGAAACGTGCCCAGGACTTAATTCCTTCTT
Source organism: Cabassous unicinctus (assembly GCA_029593785.1). Lineage (NCBI taxonomy): Eukaryota > Metazoa > Chordata > Mammalia > Cingulata > Chlamyphoridae > Cabassous > Cabassous unicinctus. The sequence continues at coordinate 7,271 of JAQZBX010023587.1, read as the reverse complement.
TCCATGAAGACCCCTACCCTCTTAGTCAACACAACAATTGTCTCTTTCCTGTACTATTACCTTGTCTTCCTGACTTTTCCCCTATGTCCACACCTGCTGCTCTCTAGGCTATTTTCCACTCTGTAACCAAGCTGAGCCTTGATAATTATGTCAGATGAGGTCATTCCTCGTGAAGAATCCCATCTTTTTCACAATAAATTCCACGCTTCCATCATGGCTTCTAAGGTGCACCTTTCTGCCAGTACCATTCTGTCTTCATCCCTTCATATTCTCCCACTTGCTCACATGGTCTCCTTACAATTCCTGGAATCTGTCAACAAAGCTCACAAGTAAGAAATGTTTTACCCCTACCTGCAATCTTCTTTTCACATACATCCATCAGGCTTGATCCCTCCATTTATATCTCTACTCAAACTTCACCTATCAGAGAGATCTTTCTCGAACACAATTTCTAAAATAAAAGAACATCATCACTTCTTCATACTGCTTTATTTTTTTCCACTCTTCCAGCTGAAAGATTACATATTTTTTAATCATTTGCTTTTTCACAGAAGGTAAGTTCCAGGAGAGCTGAAACTTAGTCATTTTCTTCACTAGTTTACTATGCATTTGATAAGTGAATAAACAACCCAGTGAAAAGAAAGCTAGTCATTGAACTCCATTGCTGTCATTTTTTTGTAAACCAGGTGATTTTATTGACAATGAATCTGTTTCTAGGTGTTGTATTTGTCCCATTGCTCTGTCTGTCCATATGCCAACACTCACTCTTTTAATTATTGTCACTTTATATTAAGTTTTAATATCTAATAGCATGATTTATGCCGTATCATTCTATTTCAATACAGCCTTGCCAATCCTTTCCCTTCCACATTTCCACATACATTTTTGAAATAATTCCTTTACCTCCATGAGCCTCACACACAAAGTCTTGCTGTGATTATTATTGGGGCATAATAGTTACAGATTAAATTTGGCAAGAATTGACATTTTTATAATATCGAGTATTTCAATTCATAAACTCTTGAGAATGCCATATTGCCCCCACTTATTTAGATCTTATTTATTTTTTTCACATTAAATTTTTCCAGGAACTAGGTGGTCAGTGTCCTAAGATGCAGATTGACATATCTAGGTGAAAATATATATATTTCAAGGGTGTAAAACTTAACTGGGGTGGCCAAAGTAGTAAACCACATACTGATACCCATTTCCTAAATGTAAACCAGTTCAGGGACATAGAAACCTTTGACTAAGCACGAGGCTGGAGCCCTGTGACAAATAACCACACAAAACTGCCTGTAGGCCACCTTTCAAGTCTAGTCGTCTGCCCTGAGCCAAGAAAATCCCAGAGCTTCTGCAGGGTAATACAGTTCTGATACTAGTTGCTTGAGACTAGAAATTCCACCATGGTCCACTATCCAGGGTAGGATGCTGGGAGATCAGGTAATTGATGGAGCTAAGATTGTCTCATGAGGCATGCAATGGGACCACAGATGCATTCCCAGACTTCTTTGGAAATGCTGTGTTTATTAACTTGAAGAATCCCCACATTATTTCCTGATCTGTAGAGGGAGGGCTTTTAGAGAGGGAAGAGGCAAGTGAAAGCACTGGAACACCTGTCAAACTCCCCCAAATCAAGACAGTAAACCCAAAATAATATAACGATGTTGGATGAACTTCAAAGATTAGTGTTATCATGAAAGATGTAGAATTGATGATTTCCACAAGATCCCAATTTATCTTACTAATGTGACTGGTGAAAAACTCATATGGGTGTAGAGAATGACAGTAGATTCACAAATTTAATATAGATATAGATACAGATATAAATACAGATATAGAGATTGTATTAGTCAGCCAAAGGGGTGCTAATGTGAAATACCAAAAATGGGTTGGTCTTTACAAAGGGTATTTATTTGGGGTAAAAGTCCACAGATACCAGGCCATAAAGCATTATGTTTCTTCTCTCATCACAGTCCTTTGCCATGTGTAAGAGCAAGACAGCTGCCGGCGTTTGCCAGGTTTCAGGCTTCTGGGGTTCCTCTCTTCCAGGGACTGCGTTTCTCTCCAGGCTTAGCTCCTGTTTCCTCCACAAGGTCAGCTGTAGACAATCAGGTGAACGGCTTGCTTCTCTTCTCCTGGGGCCTTCTTTCCAACATCAAAACTGCTTCTAAAAAGACTGCTACTCAAAATTGTTCTGCAAATGCCTTTTATATTTGATTCCCCACCCACCAAGGGGTGGGGCTCAACACCCTAATCATAACCTAATCATGCCCAGATTAACAGATCAGTTTACAAGCATGATCCAATCATATTTTTGGAATTCATAATTACATCAAATTGGCCAATGGTTACAGAGATAGATATAGATAGAGATATAAATACAGATATAGAGATAGAGATAGAAATACAGACATAGACATAGACACAGACACAGACATAGACAGACATAGACATAGACATAGACAGATACATGACTATCATGAACCATTACTTCATACAACTTCAATTAACAATGAACCTTACATACCTTGCGCTTATAAATATTTATCATGATTACCAAGATATATCAAAACTAAGTTTAAGACCATATAAAAAAAGCCTCTAATTTTTAAGTCATGTTAAAAGTCATGTTATCTCAATCAGTGACGGAGCAATTGCCTTGACTGAAATGAAGCAAACCAGCCAATGTTTAAATGGCCAAAACAATCCATGGTGAGGTTACAGAGTTGACATCACTTCCAAAATGCATTTCCTGCAGCATTTATGACTGCATTGGTTTAAATAATGCTAGCTGATACTAAAGAAGGGATAAAATTTCAGTAGTTTAAAACCATAACAGTTTTTGTTTAACCATTCATGAATCCTTTTCAGGTCATCTTAGTCACTCAGTCTTCAGCCTGATATATAGTAATCACAGGATCCAATTTCCTTCTATCTTGTGGATCTGCCCTCTACTATAAGGGATAGCAAGACTGCTCTGCTCGGTAACATCAAGTCACAAAGGAAAAAAGACACATGGCAATTGTACCACAGCATTACATTGCATTTCCATCAGGTAAACTCAGTCCTATGGCCACTCCTAATCACAAGGGAGTTGGGACATGTAGATTGACTGCCCACAGGGGAAAAAAAAAAAAAAGAGTAAATGGCTTTGGCAGAGAGCTAGCCAGTCTCAACCACAATCTGCCCTATTGTTCACCAAATATCTATTGCAGCTTCCCTCCCATGCATGGAACTCTCTCATCCTCTCCCCATGGGAGAGAGCCCATATTTACATCCAGTCACTGTATGGAGTCTAAAATCTAGAGCATCCAGGAGATGCAAAATCTTCTCCACCAGCTCCCAATGTGGCTCCTGTGCCCTGTGAACTAAAATATAGGAAAAACATTGGTGGAGCAAGGACATAAATCAAAATAAAAATCCTCATTTGTAAAAGGAAAAAAATGAGAAATTCAGCAGTTTATAGTAGTTAGAGTTCACAGCATCATAATGTCATCTGGGGTAGACATTGTGAAGTCCCCTACCCTGTCAATGTGGATATTCCCATGATAAGACTCATTCTGGGAGAAATCTCTTTGCTCATCATTCTCAGTGGCAATTGGCTTCTTCCTTTGGGAATTTCTCTGTTCATTAGCCTCACTGGATTCATCTGAAGGGGACAGAGGAGAATGCCCTCCTTAAGGTCTTCAAAACTTTCACAACCAATTTCTTGCAAGCGCTAAGAGTTGTTTTAAACCTCAAACGTTCAATAGCTTTTTTTTTTTTTTTTTTTTTTTTTTTTTGTCCAGACCCTGTATTCTTTAGCAATACAATTCACTACAAAACTTTGTAAAATTCTGATTGATTTGCTTCCAGGCAGTTCCATGTGCTGGTAAACATACCTATGTTTTTAGTTCTGTTTTTGTTCTTGCTAAACATATTCTCAAGTCTACTTTCTCTCATTCTCTTAACTTACCGGCATGCACTAGAAGGAAATCTATAAAATAGACTTGGAAAGAAATAAAATATCCCTGCTCTGGTCTTTGCCATAAGCTGGAGTTCAGTGTTTTCAACCATATTTTCCTACTTTGCCATTTAAAGTCTTCTTCAGTCTATATCTTACTCATGGATTTCAGAAGCAGTCAGGATTTCCAACTCATATACCCTTGATCTTTGAAATCTCAATTTCCTTTGATCTCTGCTTGACACGCTACCTCTTCTAATCTAAACTTATTTCTGTCTTACCAAAAAGTCTTCCTAAAGGCAACCAGTAATAGTCAAAACATACTAACAATCTGGCTCTTCTCAACCATTTCACTAACTGCCAAACTCATTAGGCATGTGTTCTGTCTGCCAGATTATTTCAGGTGATATTTTAACCAAATATTTGTCTACTACAAAACATAGACCTCCAGAGTTCCAGCTTACAATAATATTTAAACTCAATGCCAAGGGCCAGTTTGCTAAGGAGTTGCCAAATACTTTAGGTTTGTGTTAAGTGGAAGCCCTCCCCAAATTATAATGTTTTATTGAGTTAAGGTATTAAATGAACTGAAAAATTCAGTGGTGTGTTAGTTTCCTGTCGCTACTGTAAAAAAACTCCACAAACCTAGTGGCTTGGAACAACACAATTTATTAATTTACAGTTCTAGAGGTCAGAAGTCTGAAGTGGGTTTCAATGGGATGAAAACACGGTGTCAGAAAGGCCCCGTCAATTTCTGGAGGCTCTAGGGGACAGATGACTTTCTAGCCCTTTTCAGCTCCTAGAGGCTGCCTATATACCTCGGCTTGTGACCTCTTTCCAGGTTCCAAACCAGCAGTGGCTTGTTGGGGCTTTCTCACATTGCAGCACTCTCACACTCCCTCTTCTGTCTCCTTCTTCCACTTTGAAAGAATCTTGTGATTACATTGGGCCCAAAAGGAAGATCCAGGATGGTTTCACCAACTCAAGGTCAAGTGAAGAGCTGCTCTAATTTCCCTTTGCCATGTAACCTAACATATTCACAGATTCCAAGGACGAAGATCTAGACCTCATAGGCCGGGGGTGGGGAGGGGTGGGATGGAGGGATTCTCCTGAGTACCACAAGCGGTAAAACACAAAATAAGCTTCTAACTCATTGACAGCCCAGTGAGGACCGTGGATGTACTTCCACCTCATGATTCAGGGGTCCGTGTTCCCATCATTTTGTGGCTCAACAATTTGCAATACCCAGCTTCCAATTTTCAAAACACAGAAGGAAGAAGAGTATTGAGACTGAGATATCCCTCTTGGCCAGAATTTAGAAGTGAGCAGGTCATTCGTGTTGATTCATTGGCTAGAACTTAGTTGCTTGGCTTTAGTTAACAAACACCTGTGGAAGCTTGAATAGTTAATCTTATATTTACACTATCAGAATATCACATATCTGTGGGCAACAACTAGCCAGACTCTGCCACATCAGCCAAAGTATTCACACAGAGAAGTTAAAGTCACCGGAAGAGCACGTGTAGCATAGGATATTAATTTAATAAAATAAAAACTTTCTAAATACACCGCTATTTTATTTTACACTGCAATGTGATGTGAAGAGGTCATGCAGATGTCTGCATTTAAACCGTGGAGAGATTCAGAGGTTTCTTCATGAAAAAGTACTTGAAAGGGTTTTTGAAAATACAGATGAGTTAATTTTCCTTTTATAGAAACTTGTTTTTTGTCTAAATTTGCTCATTATTTTCTGTGATAAATGGCCAGTCACATAATATCTATCAGATAATTTAATTGAAAAAAAATATTTTAACGTGGCTCATCAAGTTAGGTAAAATATGAGAAACAAACTGGTTTTTGAAAGAAAAGAAAATTTGCTACAGAACAATAGAGCAATTTGAAAAGTTACTTTGCAAGTGTTTTCATTGTATGTGAATTCCTTGCCAAAAATGATGGGGAAAAAACCTACAAAGCCTAATATTGTCACCCTAACAACTTGGGACCAATATTTTCCAACTGCTTTCAAATTCTCCCAGTGTCATAGCTTGCCAGAGCTGCTATCACAAATACCTTTCAATGGGATGGCTTTAGCAAAAGGAATTTATTGGCTCACAGTTTTGAGGCTAGAAGAAGTTCAAAGTCAAGGTGTCAGCAAGGCCATGACTTCTCCCTGAAGACTGCAGTGTTCTGATGCTGGCTGTGGGCAATCCTTGGGGTTCCTTGGCTTTCCCATCACAGGGAGATGTCCTCTCCTTTTTCTTCTGGATCTAGCTGATTTCCAGCCTTTGGCTTCTCTCTATGGTTTTCTCTTTAAAAGGCCTGAGTAGTCCTAAGGAAGACCCACCCTGGTTCAGTTCATCACACCTTAACTAAAAATAGCATCATTGAGGCATGCTATTTACAACGGGATCACATCTGTCCTCAGGAATGCAGAGGAAGATGAAAGAGACTTGATCCTTGGAGTACATACTTAATCTACCACACTCAACTCTACAAAGTCTTGAGATTTGACCTTGTCTGTTAAAAACACTCAAAAAGTAAACCATTTTGATCAGTTTGCAATGGAGCGGCATCAGAAAAATGAACATTTCCTAGCCACAGTTCATAAAAAGTTTGCAGAATAGGTGAATGAGATAAAAATGTCTTTTGAAGTATTGTATTTTGTTGAGACATAATCAAGGGGAAGATACCTAATTTTAGCGATGTTAAAATGTAAAAAATGCATTTTAAAGTAAAATTACCGTACTGTACAGAATGAACCGTGCATGTCTTCCATTTATAGCTGCATATCATTGTCAGGTTTCATATTTGGATATGACAGCCACTAATTTTAATCAATGGAATAAAGCAAACTTAGCACCAAACCTACAATTTGCTGCAACACAAAGTGTTAAAGCAGTATTTTAAACTATAATGAGGTATATTCAACCATGCTGTGCTAGAATGTAATAATAATAATGTTAATAACAGGGAAAAAAACCTATACAATTAATAAATAAAACAAAAATTATAACAAAACAGTGCTATTTTACTTTCTAAAATATTTCCATTTTGTTTGATTTTGATAAATCATCTAATAAATTACCATTGTATGAATGTATATTTTTATATGAAAATAATTGTATTAGTCTGAGAAACAAAACTGACTATATATGTGTGTGTATATATATATATATGTTTATGTGTATATATATGCATATATAGATTAAAATATTTACTATATGGGATGTTGTTGGAGGTGTAGGCGGTGGGAAACATGGGAATCCCTGTAATTTCTGAGTAATATTTAGGTAATCTAAGCACCTTTAAAATATATATATATATT
>JAQZBX010023586.1:0-30727 GCA_029593785.1 Cabassous unicinctus | reverse complement strand
TTTTTTTTTTTTGCCTGATATTAACATCTTGTAACATTAACAAACCTTTGTTCAGTTTCAAAGAAAAGTCTTACATATGCAGTATTATGCATAATATTTCACATAAGATTTTACTATGTGATCAGTCCCATGTTACATTTTTTAGCTTTCCATCTAGTAATATATGTGAATTTAGACTTTCCTTTTCAACTACTGTCATACCCATATAAAAGCAGTGATGGTTACAAACACTATACTGTGTTTTAACTTATTCTATTCATTTACAAATATTAACAAAAATTTTTTTTACTAATTCTACACAGGTTAAGCTTCAGCTTTACATTCTCTAATATCATTCTATTTTCTGGTGACCTAAATTCTAGTTAAGAACTCCATGAGTTTCCACAATATATTTAGTTCATAATAGCATCATTGCACAGTAGTTGTCCTGTTGTGTCTGGCTTGCTTCCCTCCCTTAGTCCCACATGCTTTCAGTCCCATCCACCTCTCTCATGAGTCACAGCTCCTGAAAAGGGGTGCCTATCTCCTGTATTGTAGGCTTCTACTGTAGGGCCACATGACAAGTCCTTCCTTATGTAGCCAATGTTGCTCGGTGATACAGTGTCAATGTCAACCAACTATAGATTTTCCCACATGGGGGAGCACTCAATATCATTGTCCTGCCAATTTGGGATGGGAAGTCTAAGCAATGCCCAGAGGTGGAAATGGGTCAGCACAACCAGCATGGATGTAGGTCAGCAGGCCATGACCCTTCCAGATAATGTTAGCTGTCTGAGAAAGCCAGCTAGTAAGCTGAATATAACATTGGTGGTAGTATCTAACAGCTTTGACATGCTACTATGAATTCACACTCAACAATACTCATCAAAACAATTGTGAGATGGCAGCTCCAAATGCCCATCCCTGCACAGGCATTAAAAAACAAGTAGAAACTGTGAGAACCAATTTTGTTAGGGAATTTAAATATTGTATATATGAAATTCATGGGGATAACCAAACAGTAACCATATTCCCAAAGCCATCCTTGATCCTCGGCCATATGTGGCTCCCTGATCAGCTTCTGGCTTTGAAGTAGAGATAATTGGGCTTGATAATGGTTCACCCCAGGGAGAGGACTGTGTTCTCTGAGGGACAAGGCAGCATCCTCCTCACAGGGGTGCCCCTTAGACAAAGACCTCCCCTCATCCCCTTTCATTTTAGAAACATGGTTACCTCCCAAAAGCAAATCACCACATGGGCAGATAGATGAAACCATGGAACTCATTAACTTAAATTAAGTTTCCACACAGTCTGGAAAATACTTTCTGGGCATCATGGACCTCACCAAAAAGAACATGAACACCTTGTGGTGTTTCCTCATTCTGGTGGCAGATCCCAGATGTGATTCTTTCAGGGATTCAGACAAGAAGGTAATGGGGATGCTGCATCTAAGCCCATGACTCACAGTAGTTCTCCTTGTCCTCGGTGTCCTGTCCCAGGTGCAACTGAAGGAGTCAGGATCTGGCCTGGTGAAGCCCTCCCAGACACTGTCCCTCACCTATACCATCTTTGGATTCTATTTAACCAGCAATGGGGTGAACTGGATCCACCACACTCCAGGAAAGGGGCTAGAGTGGGTTGGTGCCATATGGGGCAATGGAAACACAAACTGCAATTCAATTCTTAAATCCCATGTCAGCATCAGCAGAGAAACTTCCAAGAATGAAGTTTATTTAAAGCTGAGCAGCCTGACACCTGAGGACACAGCCATGTATTACTGTGCAAGACACAAAGTGAGAAGTCAGGGTGAGCTCAGACACAAACTTCCCCTGCAGGACCCAGGAGGGGGCTGGGCTGCAGTGGACTTTCAGGGCCCCCAGGAGTCACACAGGGGCAACTCCAGGGGCAGGTGCAGAGAGGGATTGGGAAGGAATTTCCTGACTTGCCTGGGTTTCCCACTTCTTTCTTCACAAGATTTAATCCCAGAGAACCACCATTGCATCTTTTCTAAGCAGAGTTATGGTGTATCCAAGATTCAAGCAATGTTCAGATTTTTAAATGTTATTATGTACCTGTGTATAGTATTCAACCTCACCCCACCCCACCCCTGCACTTACTATTGGAGATGACTGAAAGTTTAAACAAGACTTGCTTTCAACTGACTTTGAGAAGTAATTCTCTGAATTTAAGTATAACTCCTAAGGCTGTCCATGAAAAATAGCCCTCACTTAGCATCATGGATTGCAAATGTCCTCAGATGGAAGGAGGAGAAAGAGGGAAATGCTGCTTACTGTGTTTATTTTAAATTCCTTATTAAATCTGATGTGCTATTACATGGGTAGCATGATGTGCTATTACATGGGTACACTGCTGATTTTCACAAAGCATTTTATCCTTTATTGAGAAGAATATGAATGTTTCTATTTTATTCTATGAACATTGGAAACTAATAAGGCATTTACTGAGATACATCTTAATAGATCATGATTTAATATCTTTTTTTTATGTTGCCAAAGTTGTTTTATTAATATTGTGTTAAATATATTTTTCTTGTAAACTGATTGGATTATAATTTTGTTTTTGATAGTGAATAAGTCAATTTTATTACTTATAATATTCTGATCTCACTAAATTATTTGGTCCATTTTCCCATATTTTATATTTTCACATAGATTTCATATAAGATTTATAATATTTTTTTCTAAAAGTTTTGAAAGAATTTTCCAAGTTAACTAATGAACCCTATAACTTTTGTTTCGTGGGAATTTTCTTCATGAAGAATTCAATTATTTATTAGATTGGGAAACACTGTCATTGTAATTGGGAGCTTTGTACTATGACTTCTAAGGAATTTTTGGATTCCATTTAATTGTGCAGTCTTTAGGCATGCATTTTATATAGTGTTATCACCTCATTTTCCTTGTCTGTAGGCTCTACTGGTGACAATTTGATTTCAATCACAATGTTGATAACTTGTATTCTTTAGATTCTATTGATCATTATAGAAAGTTATTTTCCAATTTGAATTATCATTAAACTGTTCCTTGCCTTTATTTCTATTCCAATCTTCTTTATTTTATTACATCTACTTATTTTTGTTGATTTTCCTCTCCTTTTCATGCTTTCTTTAGGTGGACATGCTGTTATGTCTTTGCTTTCTTTCTTATTTATATTATAATATTTGAAATTAATAAATTTTCCCAAAACCTGCTTTAGTTACCTCTCCCAAAAAATATTCCTGGTGTATTATCACTATCACTTATTCGCCACATCTTTACTGTCACTTTTTATCACTTTTAAATATTTTATTATAGCCATTTAAATTATTGAGAAGTGTTAGCCAACTGTAGCTATAATTTGCATTTCTGTCATTTCTGAAGATGCCTATTCTCTGTTCATGACCTTACTAGGCATTCATAAATAGTCATTGTTAAAATGTATATTAAATTGTTAGAAAAATTTAAAAAGTAATAATAAAAATTGTCATCCTTTATTGAGCAAAGTGTACTTTATTTTGGGTGTAAGTTCTTTTTCATAAATGAGTTTCATAAATACTTTCTCTTGGTTTGTGGCATGACTTTCCATTTAGTGAAAATCGTTTTATTAATTATTTCCATTGTGATATTTTTTTCATTTTAATAAATTCCTTCTATTCTACAGACCTGAGAACTAAAAAGTTGAAAATTTCTGACCCATGGATCCCACTGCAGTGTTGGTACAAGGATACCATCTCCCAGTGGACTAAAGTAGACTTATTATCCTATTATAGACATTACTGTTCTGGCAGTGGAAGAAACTGTATCAAAGACAGTGGCCACCAGAGTGAACAGAGGGAGAGGGAAGAGTAAGTGTAACATGGGGACATTTTTAGGACATTGGAATTATTCTGCATGGCATTGCAGTGATGGATACAGGCCATTATACATTTTGCCAAAATCTATAAAATTGTGTGGTGAAAAGTGCAAACCATAATGTAAACTATAGACCATGGTTAGTAGCAGTGCTTCAAACTGTGTTCATCAATTGTAACAAAGGTACCACACTAATGAAAGATGCTGTTAATGTGGGAAAGCATGTGTGTGAGGGTGGGGTATATGGAACTCCCTATGTTTTTGATGTAACATTTATGTATCTAAAGATTTTTTAAAAAATAAAAATAAATAAGTGTTATTGCTTAGACTTTAAAAATACATATATATTAAATTCCCATGTTGCAACTTGCTGCATTCAAGGCTGTGTTCCTAAAAAGATAAGATAAAAAAGAGGCTTTCAGAAAAGACAGGATCTAAAAGAGTCACTGTTCAGGTAGGGACACTGAGGCTGAGTGGAATGACCTGCCCCAGGCATACAGGTGTGACATGTCAGGGACAGAGCCAGAGGGTGTCCCATGTGCAGTTGTGGAGATCAGAGGTAAGGCTCACATAGGTTCCTAAATTCTGAATCCTAAGGTGATGGTAACACTAACAACAGTGTTAATAACAGTAAATAGCTCTAGTCCCCTATGAAATTTAAAAATAAAATTTCTCCTGTGATCCTCTATTTTTGTCTTGTCAGACTGAATCTTATTGGGGTGAGTTCATACCTCATGGTCACAGGGATTGAGGGGATGGAGCTGTGCTGAGCTCTCTTTCACTACTGACTCCTAAGAGCTCAGCCACAATCCTAGGATTCAGTGATTTTCAAGGGCCTGATTCTTGGGCAAGGAGTTGCCCTCTCACCATTGTGAGCTTGCCCATTCTGCTATAAACCATTCACTGTGCTGCTATAATGACACAGATTTAAATAATATTTCCCTGATATAGTGGAAACCATTTTCACTGAGTTCAAAATTCCCTGGCATTGATGGAGAAAACAGAAATTGGATTTTTCTGGGATCCATGAATGGATTGACAATTGGATTCCTATGGTTGCTGTAAAAAGTATAAAAAATTGGATGGCTTAATATATATATATATTATTATATATTATTGGATGGCTTATATATATATAGTCTTACAGTTCTGGAGGCCATAAGCCTGAAGTCTATAGAGTTTCCATCCTCTTCCTAGGCCCTGGTGCTTTTCCCAAAATCATTGGGATTCAATTCCTAACTCAGTCATCAAATGGCACCCTCCTAGAGGAAATCTAATCCAGTTTAGACTCATCTTAACACAACATCTTTAAAGTCCTATTTCCAAATAAGATCATATCCACAGGACAGGTTAGTGCTTCAACATGTCTTTTGGGGAGTCACAATTCAACCCATAAATCTAATCCAACATATCTGTGAGCTGAAGGCCTTCCATGGGCTGTCTGTGTTTGTAGCTCAAAGGAGGGTTTATGTTCCTAAAAGTTCCTACTAAAGGAGAGTCCTGAGGTGCAAGGTGTCCCTGCAGAATCATCTGTGCACAGAGAATGAATATTTTTAGGGATCTGCTAAGAGAGATACAAATAATCTGCAAAAAGAATTGGCATGAACAATTTCAACTCTACATTAATTGTTGAGTGTATATTTTATAAAAGCATTTTTAGATACAAGAAAATTTGACAGAAGTTAAGTGAGTCGATGTCATTCTGAATTATGGCACATATTGAATTGGACCCAATTTGTATGAATTAAATGTGTTTGATACATTTAGTTGTGACCTGAAAACTTCAGAATACACAATAAAACCAGATAAGAGAGGTGATACATGGATCTGAAAGTTTATTGGGAAGATTAGAGTATCTTGTATTTGTGTTAGGTATTTGATAAATATGTATAACCATGAGAGTAGAGGAACATTGACTATATTCACAAAGGCATCCTTGTACTTTGGCTGCATCCAGGTCATTTACCAGCTCCTTCAGCAAGTTTCATGGAAAAAGAAATCTTGTACTTGGGGAAGTGGGGTCCCAGGTTGGGGAATGTGTCCTCCCAGGACTTGGCAAGCATCCTTCTCCCAGAAGAGCCTCAGAGCACCAAGGATCCAGGGAGCTATCCTGGTCCCTTGGACCTTTACATACAAACATACTTTCCACATGCAAATAACCAATTATAACAAAAGATTAAACCACAGCACACACAACCAGGATCCCTTACAACAAGAAAGATATTTTCTGCAAATCCTGGGCCTCATCCAGAGGAATGTTAAACCCTTTAAGATTTTCCTCTTTCTGGTGGCAGCTCTCAGCTGTGAGTGTCTCAGGGGTTTAGCCATGGAGGTTTTGGGGATGATGTATCTGAGCACATGACTCTTTGTGGTTCTCCTTGTCCTCACGTGTCCTGTTGAAATGATAAGGAAAAGTCACTGCAGCCCCACCCCTTCCCCTTTTCCTGATAAGAAACTCCCACCTTAGAACTGGAACCTGTGCCTCTGGCTCTGTAACCCTGCCCACTTGATTTCATAACCTGCAAATTCTGCTTCTGTAACCACTCTTGCTTAGTTGCCTAAGGTAATGGAAAATTCCACCCGCCAACTCACTAGCCAATGAACAGGAGCCTGCAGACCCCAATAAAACCTCCAGAAAACTGGGTCTGAGGACCAGAATTTGGAAACTGAACTTTCCTCTGGGCCCACACGCGTAATAAAGCCTGGTCCTCCGCTCCCTCCAAGTGCCGTTTTTTGAGTTTCCCATCACGACAGCTGCAACATTTGGTTCCCTGACTGGGAAACCCAACCGAGCAGGCCCATTGTGCCTCCAGCTTGGGACTGAAGGGCGTGGCCAATGGCAATCTCCGAACGAACGAGGTAGATGCCTCCTGTTGTCTTGATGGGACCTAGTCCCGAGGCGGGCCCCCGCGGGCCATGTCCCCACGTCCAAGTCGGACTCAAGGGAGAGAGACAGACTGAATGATATCAGAAGACTTTGGAAAGGTAAGCACCTGGGTGCCAAGCCCCAGTCAGGTCCATCTCTGGATGGAAGAGGAGACTGATCACCTCCTAAGGTCTCGTGTGACAAGATTCCAGTATAGGGCAATTCCCATAGAAGGGATTGTTTAACCTCTGAGTGATCATGTGTGTGAATGTGGATGGTAGGGGCTTGTGCCTATTGTACCATTTGTGGCCCCACAACCTGTGCTATGGAGTTGGAGTGGGCCCCAACCTGCTTCCATGGCTACATCATCCGGCATAACGGCGTATCCGGAAAATTGTCCAGACGCCTTAGCTAAGATGATCCTAAGTTCCCGAGAGGGACGTGGATAGGTGGGCATCTGAGTGGCCTTGAAAGAGGCACCCCACCTTTGTCTGTCTTGCGCCACCAACACAGGGTATGGGCTCATCACAGTCAAAACCCACTGTCTTGAAATGCATGCTTAAGAACTTCAGGAAGGGCTTTTCCGGATATTATGGTATCCGGATGAACCCCGGCACCCTCTGAATTCTATATGAGTCAGAGTGGCCCACTTTTAATGTCAACTGGCCCTCAGAAGGGTCCCTGGATGTATCCAAGTTCCGTGCAGTGTAGCTAGTAGTCACCGGAACCCCTGGCCACCCAGATCAGTTCCCCTATATTGGCTCCTGGTTAGAAATAGCCTGGACTCTGCCCCCTTGGGTTTGCTTGTGCATTGGAAAGAAGGGAGAGAGCAGGGTCTTAGTTGAACAAGAAGCGAGGCATCAGAAACCAGTCATTCATCAGGGGTCCTCAGAAGAAGACCCACCACTGCCCCCACCACATGTGCCAACCACCTCAGCCCTTCCTCCTGGCTCAGGAGCACTGGTGGGTCTCCCAGAGATGCCTCCTCCTTCAGTCTCCCCTCCTGACCTGGAGGTACAGGCAAATCACACGGCGACACCACCCCCGGCCCTTGCAGAACCAACGACCCCACCAGAGGGGTGTCCTGCAACCCCATTGGCAAAGGAGACTCTGGTCGGCACAGCCCACATTGCAGATGCCCCTCCATGAGATACAGGGCCCACCCCGGCTAGGCGAAGATGGGATCATTCAACTAGGAGGGCCCATTTTGTACTACCAGCCCTTCACAACTACAGACCTCTTCAACTGGAAACATCACACCCCTTCCTATTTGGAGAAGCCTCAGATGCTTATTGCTCTCATGGGATCCATCTTCCAGACCCACCGTCCCACCTGGGATGATTGCCACCAACTCCTCCTGACTCTATTTAATACTGAGGAGAGACAGTGAATCCTGGTGAAAGCATGAAAGTGGCTACAAGAGCAAGCCCCTACTGGTGTCCTAGACCCAGAGGATTGGGCATGGGCAGTGGCACCGGAAATTAAGCCTAACTGGGACTTTAACACTGAACAGGGACTGACTGCACTCCAACTATATCGGGAAGCACTCCTCCAAGGGGTCCAAGAAGGGGCTAAATGACCCATGAACATGACAAAAATAACCTCAGTTATTCAAAAACTCGATGAGTCTCTGGAGGATTTCTATGAACGGCTTTGCGAGGCCTTCAGGATTTACACACCCTTCGACCCAGAAGCTCCAGAAAACCAGAGGATGGCGAACGCAGCTTTCATGGTGCAAGCGGCAGCAGACATCAAAAGAAAACTCCAAAAGTTGGGAGGATTCGCGGGCATGAACATCTCTCAAGAGGTCGCCAACAAAGTGTTCGTCAATCGGGACAAAGTCGCCGAGTGAGAAGCCAAGAAACGAATGAAACACCAAACCTCCCTACTAGCGGCAGCCCTGGGAAATGCCGACCCCACCAGGTGCAATGGACCACCTCGCAAAAGGGGGGGGAAATACCAGGAGGACACCACTGGCCAGAGGCTAATGCGCTTACTGCAAAGAGAGCGGGCACTGGAAAAATGAGTGCCCTGAGAAGTCTCAGACACCAAGAGGAAGCACCCCTAAAGGAAAATACCTACCAGAGCCCCAAGACCACCTGATCAGGCTGGCAGGACTCAACTCTGAATAGGGGTGACTGGGCTCACTGGAACATGGCCCCCACGAGCCCATGGTCAAATTACAAGTTGGGGACCAGACAATGACTTTCATGGTGGACACTGGTGCTGAACATTCTGTAGTCACAACCCCCATCGCCCCCTTTAGTGGAAAGACCACTAATATCATAGGGGTGACCAGAGACCAAACCAGCAGCCTTTTTGCCAGTCAAGAACTTGCCAGCTCAGTGGCCATGAAGTAACTCATGAATTTCTGTACCTGCCTGAGTGCCTGGCTACCCTGCTTGGCAGAGACCTCCTAACCAAACTTTGGGCCCAGATTACCCTCAAACCTGAAGGCCCAGCAAGCTTAAGCCTCGGAACCAGTCTCACTCTTCTCGTCACCGTGCCCCAAAGTGAAGAAAGGAGACTTCACACAGAAAAAAGTTCAGGTCAGAATCTGGAGGAACTGCTGGAACTTTTCCCCCAAGTTTAGACAGAAAATAACCCACCGGGAATGGCGCGGAACCATGCACCCATCATCATTGACTTAAAGCCCGGAGTGATCCCAGTCCAACGTGGGCAGTATCCCATCCCCTGTGAAGCGCAATTGGGCATAGCTGAGCACATAGATTGCCTGAAGGAAGAAGGAATCCTAATTGAATGCCAGTCACCCTGGAACACCCCATTATTACCAGTGAAGAATCCAGATGTAACCGGATACCGACCAGTACAGAATCTATGGGCCATAAATGATGCTACTCTTACATCAAGTTGTTCCTAACCCATACACTTTATTGGGACAGCTGCCACCTGAAGCTGCCTGGTTCATCTGCCTGGATCTAAAAGATGCCTTTTTCTGTCTATGGCTGGCCCCCACTAGACAGCCCCTGTTCCCCTTTGAATGGGAGGACCCCAAAACCCTGAAAAGGACTCAATTAACCTGGACACAGTTCCCACAGGGCTTCAAGAACTCCCCAACTCTTTTTAGGGAAGCCTTGGCAGCAGATCTGGCCACCTACCCCCGGGAAGACTGCAAGTGCACTCTCTTGCAATATGTGGATGATCTCCTGCTTGGCAGTGAGATGGAAGAAAGTTGCTGGAAGGGAACCCAAACTCTCCTCCAACTTTTAACATGGACTGGGTACAAAGTGTCATGGAGAAAGGCTCAGATCTGTAGACAGCAGGTCAAATACCTAGGGTTCAACATCTTGCGAGGGCTCTGGACCTGAGGGAAAAAGGGTGATCTGCTCCATCCCCACACCCACCACTAAAAGACAGCTCCACGAGTTTCTCAGAGCATCGAGGTTCTGCTGCATCTGGATCCCTGGGTTTGCAGCAATGGCCAGACCCCTTTACGAAACTCTGGTGGGGCCAGAAAAGGAATCGCTTGCCTGGGGAGAAGTCCAACACGGGGCTTTTCAAAACATCAAGAAACAACTCAGCCAAGGCCCCACCTTGGGCCTTCCAGATGTGACTCGAGACTTTAACTTGTTTGTACATGAAAAAAACAAAGTAGCCTTAGGGGTCCTCATGAAAACAGTTGGCCTCTGGCAAAGACCCATTGCTTAACTCTCTAAACAACTAGACTCTGTGGCTTCAAGATGGCCACCCTGCCTAAGAGCCCTGGCGGCCACCATGATCTTCATCAAAGAGGCAGACAAATTAACTCTTGGACAGGCCATCCATGTCATGGTGCCACACATGGTTACTGCCTTAATGAACTCCTATGGACACCAATGGATATCAAATCCCTGGCTCACACATTATCAGGGACTACTCTGTGAAAACCCCAGAGTGACTATAGAAACAGTGCACAGTTTGAACCCTGCCACCTTTTTGTCTGAGGAAGAAGGGACCCCAGATCATGACTGCATGGAAGTGATGGAAGAGGTCTATGCCAGCCACCCCGATCTCCAGGATAAACTGCTCTCCATACCAGATCTGATGCTATTCACGGATGGGAGCAGTTTTGTTAAGAACGGGGAAAAGCTTGCCGGATACGCAGTCACCACCACCGAGGGGGTAGTGGAAGCAGTGTCTCTACTGAAAGGATGGTCTGCACAAAGGGCAGAGCTCTGGACACTGGTCTGAGCCCTGCAGCTAGCCACCGGACAAGCAGTAAACATTTACACTGACTCTAAGTATGTGTTTGCTACCGTTCATATCCATGGAGCAATCTATAAAGAAAGAGGTGTCCTAACCACGGGGGAAGAGAGATCAAAAACAAGGAGGAAATTCTCCAAATATTAGAAGCAGTGTGGGAACCGAATAAGGTCGCCATCATCCACTGTCGGGGCCATCAAAAAGGAATGGAGGTGGGTACACAAGGGAACAGACTCGCTGACAAAGCAGCATGACAGGTGGCTGAAGAAAATTACAAAGTACAGGTTCCAGAATTAACACTGCAGCTGTCCCTCTTGGGACAAAGGATTGATCAACTAAACTACACCTGAGAAGAGCAGGAGTGGGCTAAAAAGGAAGGGGGAAGCCAAATCCCCCAAGGGGCTTGGCTACTCCCAGATAACTGGATTTTTGTGCCAAAAGGAGCCACATATGCCCTTGTCCAGCAGTACCACCAGCTCACATACCTAGGGAAAACTGCACTGGAAGCCTTGCTCAGGAGATATTATTACATAGCCCAGCTGACTTCTCTCTGCACCAACGTCAGCAGCCAATGCAAAGTTTGTGCCAAGAACAACCCCTTGTAAGACACCCGCGCTCCAGCAGGTGTCCAGCACACAGGAACAGGCCCCTTTGAGGATATCATAGTGGACTTTACAGAAGTAAAGCCGTGTCAAGGGTACAAATACCTGTTGGTGATGATATGCACATTTTCTGTTTGGGTTGAGGCCCTCCCCACTCGCATGGAAAAGGCAAGAGAAGTGACTAAGGCTCTGCTTAGGGAAGTCATTCCACAACATGGGCTGCCGCTGTCCACTGGAAGTGACAATGGCCCGGCCTTCATGGCTGCCAAAGTCCAAGAACTGATGAAAATGCTGAGAATTAAATGGAGGCTCCATACCGCTTACAGGCTTCAGAGTTCAGGGAAAGTTGAGCACATGAATCGAACCCTCAAAGCCACTCTAGCAAAGTTCTGCCAGGAAACTGGTCTCCCCTGGGTAGATTTACTCCCTTTGGCCCTTCCCCAAGTTAGGTGCACCCCAGGACCCATAGGCTACCCTCCCTTTGAAATTCTGCTTGGGCGGCTACCCCCAATCGTCCGGGCATTTAGAGGAAGACTCAGGCTTCTGGGGGAGGCCAACCTAGATTCCATTGTCCAGCAGCTTGGAAAAACTCTAGCTGAAATACATAAAACTGTCCTGTCCCAAAACCTCATCCTCTTGGGATACCCAGTGCACCCTCATCAGCCAGGGGACCAGGTCTGGGTCAAAGACAGGAGGAAAGAACCCCTTCAGCCTACCCGGACAGGTCCATATACTGTAATCCTTGTAAATCCCACTGCTCTTAAAGTTGCAGGCATCACCCCCTGGATCATCATTCCAGAGTCAAGAAGGCCCATCATGATAAGGAGCAGAACAGCTGGGCAGCCCAACCCGTACCCGACCACCCCCTGAGAGTGCGAATCACCCAAGATCCTCAAGCACAAACCATGCTGAACGCCAGCTGAATGGACCCTTGCTCCTGGTGGGGCCTGTGTTTATGTGGCCTGATCACCTTGGTGTTTGGAATTGGACTCAGGACTGTGGCCCCCGTGGACTGAACTGTTGTGAATAGAACCCTAATTGCTATACCATACTGGTTCATAGTAGGATGTTTCTGTGCCTTAGGCTGTTTTTCCTATTCACCTTCAGGGCTGACGCCAGTTCTCAGCCTTGCTCCAGTTGTTACAAGACTGCCCCTCTCTCAGCAACGGATAGGTTGAAATAGCTAGCAGGGAAATATCAACCCTCCTCTTCCTTTACCCACCGTACCTATATGCCGGCAGAATGCTATAAGTTATCCAAAGTCGCAGTTTGTGAGGAAAAGGGACAAAAGTACTGGATGGCCCCAAAAAAATCTAGGGCTAGCTGCAGAGCTTACGGTACCCCAGGAGAGGTCAGTTGCTGGACTTATTATACACATGCAGGCATGTCAGATGGGGGTGGGGTACAGGACACAGCCCAGAAAGAAAACTTGGAACAAGTCAGAGCTGGCCTCACCTGACTAGCTAAGGGCCCCGAGTACAAGCGAGCAAATATGACAGGGCTTTACCATCTCACACAGTTCACAGCCTCTGTTCAGCAACAAGTGAGGCATATGATTAATGCCACTTATGTTTTCCTCCACGAGATCAACCCCGGGACCAGCCACTATTGGTTATGCCTGTCCTTAGGGAGGAGAGCCTACTCGGGCACCCCGGCTCCCTTTGACTGGTACTTAAATCAAATGCAGACAGAAACTGGTAATCAAATTGCCCATGTTGGCCCTGTAGCCCTCAAAGTCTGTTTAAACACTGTAAAAGGTAATTTATCCTGTCTTAAGAGCAGCCCGCCCAGTGGTGACACCCCTGAAATATGGTGTGCCTCCTACCAAATTCTGTCAACTAATCAGACCCAGTGATCCCCCCAGGGACTGTTTTACCTATGTGGGAGCACCGCTTACAGGTGCTTAGAGGGCAACTGGACAGGAAGTGGAATTCCAGTGTTCTTGGCACCTGAAGTGTCAATCTACAATGATACGGAACTGGAAATGGCACTAAGCCCCCATCAGAAAAGGGTTAAGAGGGCCGTGCTTATCTCCATCCTCATAGGGGCAGGAATGGCTGCAGGTATGGGCTCCTCTATTGGGTTCTATTATAAGCTCTCACAATAACTAAACGAAGACCTAGAGCGAGTTGCAGATTCCTTGGATTCCCTCCAAAACTAAATTAACTCATTAGCTGGAATAGTCTTACAAAACAGGAGATCCCTTGACTTGCTAACTGCCAGAAAAGGGGGGACATGTATCTTCCTGGGGTAAGAGTGCTGTTATTATGTTAATGAGACAGGAATAGTCACTACCAAAGTGAAAGACCTTAGGGATCGAATCCAAAAGAGGAAGGACCACTTAAATGAGTTCTGGGGCTGGAACCTCAGACAATAAACCTCTTGGCTTCTGCCCCTGGCTGGACCCTTATTCATCTTGCTCATAGCAGCCATCTTTGGCCCATGCCTGATAAAGGCACTCATCAGGTTCATTGAAACAATGATATCACACATAACTACCACCAAGATTCTAGGCCTAAGGGCATACAGTCCCTGAGTACAGATGATGCCCTATGGGAATTATAAGGGCATCAAAGGGGAGGGTGATAATGAAAAGTCACTGCAGCCCCACCCCTCCCCCTTTTCCTGACAAGAATCTCCCACCTTAGAACTGGAACCTGCACCTCTGGCTCTGTAACCCTGCCCACTTGATTTCATAACCTGCAAATTCTGCTTCTGTAATCACGCTTGCTTAGCTGTCTAAGGTAATAGAAAATTCCACTTCCCAACTCACTAGCCAATGAATGGGAGCCTGCAGACCCCAATAAAAACCCCAGAAAACTGGGTCTGGGGGCCCAGAATTTGGAAACTGAACTTTCCTCTGGGCCCACGTGTGTAATAAAGCCTGGTTCCTCCGCTCCCTCCGAGTGCTATTTTTTGGGTTTCCCATCACGACAGCCACAACACCAGGTGTAGCTGTAGGAGTCAGACCCAGGACTGGTGAAGCCCTCCCAAACCCTGTCTCTCATCTGTTTTGTCTATGGTATCACCATCACAACCAGTGATTACTGTTGGTATTGGATCCATCAGCTTGTGGGGATGTGGCTTCTTTGGTTGTCAAGAATATGTGATGCGTTCATATGCTGAGTCTGGCTTAGAAAGAGGCCACATTTGAGCAACAAGTGGGCTCTCAGGAGGCAACCCTTAGACACCTCATAACAGTAGACTAAGTTTCAATTTCAAGAGCAAAGACTTGTAAGGCTATTCATCAATAACAAGAGCCCATCAGTGGATCATCCTCCTTTGCCAGACACTGCCCCTGCACTTGGGGGACTGTTGCTACTCCCTTGGAGAATGTGGCAGAGCTCTCCAGGATGCTTTGGGGGCAGGGAGTGGGAAAAGCAGTTGTAATACAGGGGCTTTTTTGGGACTTGGGAATTATCCTGAGTGACACTGCAATGACAGATATAGGCCATTTTTTATCATCATATAACATGCAGAACTGTGTGGGAGAGAGTATAGTCTACAATGTGAACTATGGTCCATGCTTAGTGGCAAAGCCCCAGGATGTGTATATCCATTGCAAGTGATGTGCCACACTAATGAAGGATGTTTATGTGGGGGGTTGTGGGAGGTGGAGCATATGGGAATCTCTACAATTTTTGTGTAACATTTATGTAATCTAAGTATCTTTTAAAAAATAAAAGAAATTATTATTAAAAGAAAAAAAAATGTATATGTGACAGTCAGGATATAGACTATGCCCCTTCCTTCAGGTACTGATTCTCCACTTAGAGACATGTCCAAGAACCATTTCTCTCTGCAGTTGAGCTCTATGATAGCCAACAACATGGTCATATATTACTGTGCAGGAAACACAGTGAGAAGAAGTTACTGTGAGCCCAGACACAAACTTCCCCATGTAGGGGGCACTTGAGAGCCATCCAGAGTAGGAACCAACCATAGACTCAGAGGTAAGGAAGATTTTGGGGAGCATGGGATTCCTGTAATAATATAGGATTTCCTCTTCTTGCTTAAAAGCATTTAACCCTTAGGAATTATCCATGGTATGTATTCTAAATAATGGCATGATATCTCCAAGTTTCAAATTCAGAAAATTTATCTACAAAGCTATTATGAATCATATTATAATGTACTCAAACATATATGAACTAATTTTCTTCATTTTGCTCTTCTGGATTAGACTGGAAGTACGAGCAAACTTTGATTCAACTAAAACTCTGACACTGTGCATTTAATTTTCTGGAATTAATTCTCTCTCCTGGCTGTGCCCAGGCAAAATATAATAATAAAAGTTGAATATGCATGATTAATTAATCACCATAACAGATTATTTCATGGCAGAATAATTTCATCTGAATTGAAATTTAAAGTCCTCACTTTCTTTTCCCAGCATGTGAACAGGCATATCCCTTCTCTACAAGGCTATTCAGAGATTTTGGTTCCAGATTAGCTCCCTAACACCATATTGAGCCCCATGACTGCAGGGGAAAGGAGAAGAAAGGGGAAAACCTGTCATGGCCCCAAGTGCATTGTCCAGGTGCCTCAACTTGTTCTCTTCATCATGGGTGTGACTCTTGCACTTATTAAGCCTGTACATAATCCAAACTCACATCAGGCTGATCCTTATGGGGACTGCTAAGGATCAGCTGGACTGGGAAAAGACACACAATTCTCAAATATGCAGATGCCTCTTGGGGTGGTCAGAACCTCATCTGTTGGCAGGAATCCTAGGAGTTCTTTCTAGCTATCACCTATGTGGAAAAGGCTGCATTGTTCAAAGAGAAATGAGAAGAAATGTGGGTCATGGTGAGTCTGAAACCTTGTTTCTGTGCTGTTAGGTGGGCATCTTCCTCAGGAGGGCTTGGGCTCATTTGCCTCAATTGTACCCTAGAGCTGGACTTTGTCTGAAATCTGTAACTCCTCAGTCAAACATAGGGCCCATTGGTTTTAACCTGGACCTGGACCTGGGAGAGCACAGGCCTGCATGATGACACCTGGGTAGGAGATGAGTGAGGCAGCAATAAAAGATGGAATTGAAACAATGGCTGTGGGGATTCCTGTTCAGGGCAGGCTAGAACCATGATTCACAGCTAGGAACAAGCCCTCCAAATTTGTTGATCATAAGCCATGCTTAGCACTTGATCATGAACCCCGTGTTCCCAGGGAGGAAGAACTTCACACCCCTCACTATATGTGGCAGCCATCCATGGACCACTCAGGAGACAAGCCTCCAGGGTGGGGGATCAGTGCTAGCCACCTCCAATGAACAATTCACTCACCATTTTTCTGCCACAGCTTCTTAGTCTCTCTGTCTCACTTTTTCCTGGATGTTCTACAGTGCTCTCCTGGCCTCTGGAGACAGAATGTTGATTCAGATAGTTTCTGCCTGTCCACTAGCTTTGGAGAAGGAGTATATCCTGTAGCTCTCTACTCCATCATCTTTCCTAGAAGATACTTTCCCATTATTGATCTTGATAAAAACTTCATAGATTTGTTACCAAAACACCTTAAGGATTTGAGGACACTGGGGTGGACTAAATGTATTTTATATTTTGTATTTTGCATGTAAATGTATTTTGCATGTTGGAAGAACCTGACATTTTGTAGTGCAGTGGAAGACTTGGAATGAAACGTGTACTCCAAGAAGACATATTCAATCCTTAACATGTGTTCCTGTGGTGGTACATATTTTGTAAACAGGATCATTGAAGATGTTGCCATTAGTTAAGGAGTGAACTCATTTGTGAATAGGAAATATTTGTATCTTATGTCAAGGAAGCCAGTTTGAATGATGGTGGCACTTAATCCATATTACTGGGGTCCTTATAAGCAAAGGAAATTAGGACACAGTAATTCAGTAGAAGTCACAAGTCAGTGGAAGCCAGAAATCAGAAGCCAGAAAATGATGTAGATTGCCATGTGATAGGGACAGAGGAAGAAGCCAGTGAATCCTAAGAATACTGGCAGGGTAGCACCAGAAGGCTATAGACTCTGGGAGAAATCTTGGCCTGTAGAGGCCTTTATTTTGAACTTTTAACTTTCACAACTGTGAGAAAATCAATTCCTATTGCTTAAACCAACCAGTTCTGTTGTATTTTCACAGTAGCTCTTGAAAATGAAGGCATATACCAATACAATAAGGTAAATTATTAATCCATCCTAACAATGTGAATGCCTTTGATTACTTTGGAATGTAATATTTTCCTTATATTACTTTATCATATATTCATCTTTGCAAAGGAGGCATTTATTACTTCTTGCACTTTTGGATATTATCATTTTATTTCAGATTTCCAGAAAATAATTCTAGTAAATATAATGTCACATATTTTTTAGCTTCCTCTTTGCCACTGTCATTTTTTTGTCTTTCTTAATTACTCTAGGTAGAGATTAATTAAATGCAAGATTTATTGATATAAAAAATTTAACTATGTTATATTTTTCAAATTTTTTATACTTCACACATATCTGCTATTATTTATATTATTTCTTTTTTTCAAGCCTTTTTAGTTTAAGAAGTTATATTTTCTAACTTCATTTGCAGCATTTTGCAATTTATTCTAAATCATGTTTGTTTTTTAATTAAACATTGACTACTACATATTTCCATTTGTACAATTGCCTTACCTTTTTCCCATGAATTTTGTTGGTTGTTTTTAAATTATTATATTAATCTTAAAGCAGTTTCATATTCACAGAAGAATTGCTAAGTTAGTGCATAATGTTCTTGAATACCCCTTGACATGAATCATCTATTATCATTGTACAATCCTAGGCCTCATTTGACACAACTAAGAAAATATTATCTGTATGCTATTATTAACTAAATTCCACACTTTACTCATTTTCACTAGTTTTTAAATAATGTCCTTTATTTGTTCTATGATTCCATCTAGGATATACATTGCATATCATTATATGTCTCCCATAGTTTGTGAATACTATCATTTTCCCTGTTTGACTACTGTGACTGATTTGAAGGTTGATCACATTTTTTTAGAATTCCAATCAATTGTTAATTTTTGATGTTTTTCAAATGATTATACTGAGATTATAGGTTTTAGAGAGGAAAGGCACAGAAGTAAAGTACCATTTCATCACATTACATCAATAGTATGCAATATCAACATGATATATCACTGTGAGATTGACTTTGATTAACTAGCAGAGCTAGTGTTTGTTGGGTTTCTCCATTGGAAAGGCATTTATTTTCTCCTTTCCAGATTCCTCTCTTTGGAATCAATTCTTTAAACAGTGCCAACACTCATGAGAGAGGGATGATTAGACTTAATGCTTTAAGTTTCATGATACTTCATTTCAACATCTACATAACTTAATTGGAATTACTCTGAAGGGAAGATTTTCTCTTTCAGCTCCATAATGATTTTAATTATTTATTAAATTATTTGTATTAGTATTGGTTCATGAATATTTATTTTATATTTTAAGTTAAGAGATAATACTGAATTATTTATTTCATTCAAATAGTTCCAGCTTTGGCTATTGTGAGCTCTTTCTGGTTGGCTTGTATTTCCTTTTGAAATGCCCCTATTCTTTTGTTTTAGATACTTCTTTACATTTCAGCACTACAAGGCACTACAAGTTCATTTCCAGTTCTAGAAATAAACATTTATACAAGATTCCATGGTTCATTATATTGAATAAAGGTATTTATAAGCTAAGATATTGGCACTGGTTGTACGCATTGCTACTTGGCAGTACCTGCTTTTTAAATATCAAGACAGATTTAAGAGATATATGTGTGTATGTCTACCTATTTCTATAGCATACAAAGTTTTGGAAGCTTTGCTTATGAAACAGAGGCAAAGAAAATGCACAAAACTCACATAATAATGAGAGTAGATACACTGTCTCCTGGGGCATCTTATCATTCTACTTCACTGTCTCTTCCACACCTTATATCCATGGATTTTTATGAAGTCCTTAACGAGGAGTTAATGGGGGTTGAAAAGCATAGGCTTTGCTTAGGAATGACTAACACTGTGTTCAACAGTAGCTGCAAAGATTTGGCCATGGAACTGCAGACCCACTCATAAAATCCCCAAAATACATCAGAGAATGGAAGTATTGCCCTGACAGGATCATGGGTACAGATACAGTGTAAACCAGGGCCCAGGATCAAGGCAAATGCCTTTTCATATGGACAATATCTGTACAGAGAAAACCTCATTTTTCACAAACTTAGTTTTCTGGCCAGTTATTCTCCAACTAGAGCCCTTTGGAAAAGCCATTCAATTTTATTTATCTCAGGGTTCCATTAACAATCCAATTGGTTGCTTTAGACTCCCATGAAATTCTGAAACATCTTTCTGGACAACTGTGTAAACAATATCAGCATCTCAGCCTAATTGAGTCCTATTACATCTCTCCTTAACTCTAAAATGCCCTATTACGCATTCTCCAAGTTGTTGCTCATAGTAACTGTAAAGGACTTCTCTCTCTTTATTTCAGACTTCATAGTTTGCTAAAGATACCAAGTGGACATCTAGGACTGATTGTCCTGGAAGCAATAAGCAGTGTATGTATAAGAGAGATTGTGTGTGTGTGTGTGTGTGTGTGTGTGTGTGTGTGTGTTACGTTTGGGGTATCCCAACTAGGATTTACATCTACTTGCATGACAAGAGACCCAAATGCACTCAAGGAAGAATGTGACCCTGGGAAGATTGTTTCCTTCAGAAGGGTAAGGTAGCTGCCTCCACCAGCAAAAAGCAGCCAAAATTTTTAAATGTTCAGAGTTCTCTTCCTCTTCCTTTCTGTACCAACATCCCAATCCCATGTTCAGGCTCCCAGCTTTGATATTGGTGATCTTTTCAGTAAAAGATCCAGGGGAGGGTTAAACATTCTGCAATCCTTAAAACTAGAACCTGGTTTGTACTCAGCCCTGTCTACCTGGATCTACAAGAGACAGGAGATTCCACCAAGGTGCATGGAGAACCCAGTTATCCACATACAATCTTTTAAGTTACAGACTTTCACTGTCCTTATGAATGTAAAATATGACTTGCTTTTCTGCTGAGGAGGAAACACAGCCTCTCACTAATACCTAGTAGCCCACTGATCTCTCCCAGCTAATCACTCATTACCCATAAAAAATAAGTGCTTTCCTTGCTACTGCTAGTCTCTTTGGTGAGATGCTTTTCCTCTCACAATTACTCTGGCAAATTCAAGCCATTTCTTCAAGTTTGCTTCTAAAGAAAGTTATTCCATACCTAACCACCTTCCATAAAACTAGGTTATATCATTCATCATTCTATACAATTCCTTCATAATTATTTCCAATTGAAGTATTGTTTATTTTATAGATTTCTATGATTTTAATACTCCCCCAAGACAAGGGTTCAGCAAATAATTTCTTAAAGGGCCAGATAATAATTAGTTTAGATTTCATGATTCATTTAGTCTCTATGACATCTACTCAATGCCAGTGCAGTGTGAAAGCAGCCACACTGATGTCAAAAGTGTGGCTATGAGAGGCAAGATGGCATTGGTTTAGGAGGGCACTCACTGAATAGCTCTCTGAGGATGGCCGATTGTGGACAGGGTCCTGCCTGGGGGTCTGTGCTGTGGGTGGGTGGAGCGAGAACCTTGGGACATCTACCTGCAGGCAGATTGATGGCGTGGACTGATCGGTAGAGATTTGTGAGTTTTAAGTTTGCCTGTGGTGGTTAACACAGACAGCTGAGCCCCACCCTCAGGGAAAAAGGCTGGTTTGAGCCGGGAATCCCAAACGGGAACCGGGTGTTCCGAGAGAGGGAGAGTTCTGACAGAAGGTGGAGAGGGGTTTACCTTCTGTGGATTTGGCTGCCTGGGCTCCCTCATAGCTTTGGGGAGCAGATAAGTTGGCTTGAAGCAGCACCAGGCTGAGGGTAGAGGCAAATCTACTGAGGAAGCCTGATTTACCCAACAGCCTGCTGACACTGAGGCTTGGCTCCAGAGGGGGCGAAGTCAGCCAAATTTATTGTTCTGCACTGACAAGCATCAGAGCTTCAGATCCCCTGGGGAGGCCAAGAAGTGGGAAGTGCTTGATTAGTTTCCACGAGCCTAGTTAAGGCCCCTCGGTGAAGGAGGTGGTCTAGAAGAGGAATTATTTTGGGTCCCTTATTTTGCCAAAAATAAAAAATAAAAAGAAGACAGTCACTTTAAAAAATGAATTCTTCTTTTTAATTTAGTTTAATAGCTAAAATCTGCCTTAAAACCTGAAGATAGAACCCTGCAGAAAAATTGATTGATAAACACAAGCATGCTGAGAGGATCCACAAAGACTCTAGAAGGAACACTGTTCCTCCTTAGCAAGGTTTGACTGCTTGCTTCTGTGGGGCTTTGGTTTTTCACTGTTTATTTGTTGTCTCTTGTTTTTCCTTCCTCTTTCCTTCCCCGCTTCTTTTTTCCTTCTTTTTAATTAGGTGCTGCTAGCTTGTCTCTTCTTTGATGTGTTTCTTCTTCAGTGATTTCCCATTTTCTGTCTACATTGATTTTGCCTCCCAAACTATCTATTCCCGTTCCTTCATCTTTCTGCCTTCTGTTTTCTCTTGTAGTTCTTACATACCACATTTTTTCATTATCCCACAACTTAAGGGTATCAATTTCTATTCTATCTACTGTATTTTCTTCTTTTTTAATTAATATTAACTTTTTACTTTCAGCCCTTTCTTCACTCTTTCTCTCCCTCCTCCTCATTCTAGCCTTCTAAATCATTAAATATATAAATTCCTCTATTTGGTTTCCTAGTCCATTGTAGGTACTCCATTTATTTTCCTATTACCCTACACTGCCTACAAGAGTTAAATATTCATTTCATTAAGTCTTATTTGGCCCCTCTTCTAACTTTCATCAATATTACTATTATCGTTCTTGTTTACTCACATCTTTTGATTGCTCTGGCCCTAATCTTTTGCCTTCAAGGTAACATAGAAAGAAGCAAGGAAATAAAATAAGAAGAAAAAGTGTCAAAGAGAAAACTAAACACACACACAGAAGCACCAGCTAAATAAAACTCTAGAGCAGAGAGAGAAGCTAATCAACTGAATAAATCCATCAAGATAAAATGACAACTAAGGGCAACAAAAAATTACAAACCACACTGAGAAACAGGAAGACAAGGACCAGTCCAATGAACAAACTAAAAACCAGGAAGAGACTAATCAAAGCTTTCCAAACAAATATCATGAAGCAACTTAATGAAGTGAAGGAAGAGATTAAGGATATAAAGACGACACTGGGAGAACATACTGAAGAAATTGTAAACACATGCAAAAAGATGACAGATATGATGGTGATCAATGGCACAATCCAAGAAATCAAAAAGACACTGGATTCACATAACAGCAGATTTCAACAGGCAGAAGAAAGAATTAGTGATGTGGAAGACAATACATCTAACATCAAACAGATAGTAAAACAGATAGACAAAAAGATAAAAAAAAAAACAACAGCAGGGACTCAGGGATTTAACCTACAACACAAAATGCACAAACATACACACTATGGGCATTCCAGAAGGAGAAGAGAAGAGAAAGGGAACAGAAGGAATGTTGAGGGAAATAGTGGCTGAAAACATCCCAACCCTATTGAGAGAGATGGATGTGCAGATCCAGGAAGCACAGCGCTCCCCAAATAATATAAATCTCAACAGGCCAACTCCAAGACATATATTTGTCAAAATGTCCGATACTCAAGACACAGAGAAAATACTAAAGGCAGCAAGAGAAAAGAGAACCATCACATACAAGGGAAGCACAATAATATTAAGTGCTGATTTCTCATCTGAAACCATGGAGGCAAGAAGACAGTGGTATAACATAGTAATAGTACTAAAAGAAAAAATCTCCCAGCCACGAATTCTCTATCTAGCAAAACTGGCATTCAAAAATGATGGAGAGTTCAAAATATTCACAGATAAACAGAAATTAAGAGAGTATGTCAATAAGAAACATGCACTTCAAGAAATTCTAAAGGAAGTTCTACAAGTTGAAAGGAAAAAACAAGGGAGAGAGAGTTGGAGGACAGTTTAAAAACAACTAAAAAGACAAAAACAGAAAGAAAACAACATTTGACATGCATTAACCCAAAGAAAATATGGCTGAAGTAAGAAATTCATTGTGAGTAATAACCCTGAATGTTAATGGATTAAATTCACCACTCAAGAGACACAGATTGACAGAAAGGATAAGGAAATATGCTCCATCTATATGCTGTCTATGAGAAATCCACCTTCCACCCAGGGATTCAAGGAGGCTGAAAGTGAATGGCTGGAAAACAATTTTACAAGCTAATAATAGCCAAAAAAGGGCAAGAGTACCTACTCTAATATCAGACAAAATAGACTTTAAATGCAAAACTATTGTAAGAGACAAAGAAGGACACTATATCTTAGTAAAAGGGGTAATCTCTCAAGAAGAGAGCAATCATAAACATTTATGTAACTAATCGGGGTACCTAAAAATACATGAGGCAAACTCTGGAAAAACTAAGTGGAGAAATAAATGCCTCTATAATTATAGTGAGGGACTTTAATACACCATTATCATTAGACAGAACATCTATGCAGAGAATCAATAAAGAAACAAAGGCTCTGAACAATACATTAGAGGACCTGGACTTAATAGACATATACAGAACATTACACCCAAATACAGCAGGATTTACATTCTTCTTGAGGGCACACGGATCATATTCCAAGAAAGACCACATGCTAGGCCACAGAACAACTCTCAATGAATTCAGAAAGATTGAGATTATACAAAGTAATTTCTCTGATCACAATGGAATTAAATTGGAAATCACGAAGGGCCAGAGAAACAGGTTAGGCACAAAGATATGGAAGTTAAACAACACACTCTTAGACAAAGAGTGGGTGAAGGAGGAAATCTCAAAAGAAATTAGTAACTACCTTTAAACTAATAAAAACAACAACACAACATATGAAAACCTATTGGATGCAACGAAAGCAGTCCTCAGAGGGAAGGTCATAGCCATAAATGCATATATTAAAAAAGAAGAAATATCTAAAATGGAAGACCTAACTGCACACTTGGAGGAATTGGAAAAAAAAAAACTGAACCTAAAGGAAATAGAAAGAAGGAAATAACAAAGATTAGAGCAGAACTAAATGAAATAGAGAATAAGAAAACACAGGAAAAAATAAACAAAACCAAATGCTGGTTCTTTGAGAAGATCAATAAAATTGACAAACCCTTAGCCAGATAAACAAAGAAAAAGAGAGAACAGATACAAATACACAAAATAAGGAACGAACAACATGATATCACTACTGACCCCACAGAAATAAAGAGTATCCTAAGAGGATACTTTGAAAAATTATATGCCAACAAGAATGATAATTTAAAGGAAATGGACAAGTTTCTAGAAACTCATAAACAGCCTACATTGATGAAAGAAGAAATTGATGAACTCAACAGTCCAATTACAAGTAATTAGATAGATGCAGTCATCAAAAACCTCCCAACTAAGAAGAGCCCAGGATGAGATGGCTTCACCACTGAATTCTACCAAACACTCCAGAAAGAGCTAACACCAATTCTGCTTAAGCTCTTCCAAAAAATAGAAGTAGAAGGGATATTACCTAACTCATTCTACGATGCCAACATTACCCTAATACCAAAACCAAACAAAGATACCACAAGAAAGGAAAATTACAAACCAATCACTCTAATGAATCTAGATGCTAAAATCCTCACCAAAATACTTGCTAATCTCATTCAACAACATAGTAAAAGGATTATACACCATGACCAAGTGGGTTTCATCCTGGGTATGCAAGGACGGTTCAATATAAGAAAATCAAACAATGTAATACACCACATAAACAGATTGAAAGAAAAAAATCACATGATCATCTCTATAGATGCAGAAAAAGCATTCGACAACATACAGCACTCTTTCCTGATAAAAGCACTGCAAAAGATAGGAATAGAAGGAAACTTTCTGAAGATGATAAAGGGTATATATGAAAAACCCAAAGCTAACATCATCTTCAATGGTGAAATCCTAAAAGCCTTCCCTCTGAGACTGGGAACAAGACAAGGATGCCCACTATCACCACTCCTACTTAACATTGCCTTAGAAGTACTTGCTCAAGCACTGAGGCAAGAAAAGTATATAAAAGGCATCCAGATTGGTAAAGAAGAAGTAAAACTTCATTATATGCAGACAACATGATCCTATACCTAGAAAGCCCTGAGAAATCTACAACAAAGCCTCTAGAACTTATAAAGGATTTCAGTAATGTCGCAGGCTAGAAGATCAATGCTCAAAAATCAGTAGCATTTCTGTACACCAATAATGAGCAATCTGAGGAGGAAATAAAAAATATATATACCATTTACAATAGTAACTAAAAAATCAAATACCTAGGAATAAAATTAACTATAGATATAAAGGACTTATATACAGAAAACTACACAAGACTGTTAAAGGAAATCAAAGAAGACTTAAATTAATGGAAGAATATTCCCTGTTCATGGATAGGAAGACTAAACTCATCAGGATGTCTATCCTACCCAAACTAATCTACAGATTTAAATGCAATCCCAATAAAAATCAACACTGTATTTTTAAGGAACTGGAAAAACTACAAAATATATTTGGAAAGGTAAGAGGCCCCGAATTGCCAAAGACATATTGAAAAAGAAAAATGAAGTTGGAGGTATCACATTATCTGACTTTAAAACATACTACAAAGCTACAGTGATCAAAACTTCATGGTATTGGCACAAGGATAGACCTACTGACCAATGGAACCCCATTGAGAGTTCTGATATAGATCCTCGCATATACAGTCATCTGATATTCAATAAGGCCAAACAAGCCCACTCAGTTGGTAGAGAATGGCCTCTTTAACAAGTGGTGCCAGGAGAACTGGATATCCATATCCAAAAGAATGAGAGAAGAATACCATCTCACACTTTATACAAAAATCAACTCAACATGGATCAAAGATCTAAATATAAGAGCCAAAACCATAAAGCCCTTGGAAGAAAATGTAGGGAAGCATCTACAGGACCTTGTAATAGGAAATGGTTTCATGAACTTCACACCCAAGCACGAGTAGCAAGAAAAAAAAATAGATAAATGGGATCTCCTCAAAATTAAAATTTCTACACCTCAAAGGATGTTATTAAGAAAATAAAAAGGCAGCCTACTGAATGGGAGAAAATATTTGGCAACCATATATCTGATAGGAGCCTAATATCCTGCATATATAAAGAAATCCTATACCTCGAAAATAAAAAGACAAACAACCCATTAAAATAATGGGCAAGTGACCTGAAAAGACACTTCACCAAGGAAGAAATACAAATGGCTAAAAAGCACATGAAAAAATGCTCAACATCGCTAGCTATTAGGGAAATGCAAATCAAAACTACAATGAGATACCATCTTACACCCATCAGAATGGCAACTATTAAAAAAACAGCAGAATATAAGTGTTGGAGAGGATGTGGAGGAATAGGAACCCTCATTCACTGCTGGTGGGATTGTGGAATGGTCCAGCCACTGTGAAGGACAGTTTAGTGGTTCCTCAGAAAACTAACAATAGATCTTTCATATGATCCAGCAATTCCACAGCTGGATATATACCCAGAAGAATTGAAAGCAAAGACATGAACAGATATATGCACTCCAATGTTCATAGTGGCATTGTTCACAATTGCCAAAAGTTAGAATCAGCCCCGGTGCCCATCAACAGAAAAATGGAGAAACAAAATGTGGTACATACATACAATGGAATATTACTCAGCTGTAAGAAGGAATAAAGTGCTAACTCACAGAATAAAATGGATGAATCTTGAAGACTTTATGTTGAGTGAAGCAAGCCAGGCATTGAAGGATGAACAGTATATGACCTCATCAATTTGAATTGAGGAAAGTGAGCAGTCTCTGAGAACCATTGTCTGAAAGATAGGTTAACAAGGGAGAGAAAGAGAAGAGTAGGTTGTGAGTCATCACCCATATGGACATAATCTATGGTAAATTGATAGAGTATAGTTGAGTATTGAAGGATAGGACAGGTGGGCAGTGATATTACTGGGTTTGGTGGTACAGGGTTGACAGGTGAGTAGATTAGGAAGGGCACGTTGGAATACCCAGGGCATGTAACTATGAATCTTGTCATCCCATGAGTCAAGACAGGGGAGTGTCATATGCACCAGGGGGATGGAGAGGAAGGAACAGAAAAGATCAAACAGGGGGTATTTAGTGGTCATGAGAAATGTTTTTCATTACCTTACAGTAATGGACACAGGACATGGTAAATATCATCAAAAATTATTAAACTGTACCATCTAAACTGTAAACTATACTGTAAACCATTGACAATGTTTAGTAGCTATGTTTCACTATCTGTATAACAGCTATAACAATGTTACCATCGACACACACACAAAAAAGGTTTTAATATGGGGTGAGGAAAGGGGAAGGAGTTTGGGTATATGAGAGTCTCCAGTATTCTGTGTGTGACTTTGCTGTGACCTAAAACTTCTTTGAAAATTAAATGAAAATTTGGGAGACACTGGGGAATTAGAGAGGGAAGGTGCCACAGTACAGACTGGACACCTGATAATGCAGTGATAAAAGGAAAAAAAAAATTTTTTTTTAACAATTTTTTTGTTTTTTTTCCCATTTTTTAAATGTCCCAGTCCATTAATTATATTTTATTTTCAGGTTTTTTTCTGAGTTTCCATTTATTTTGTCTCTTTCATTTAAGCTTATCATTATTATTTCATTTCCCTATTAATCGTATTTGGTTATTATATGGGCTTCATCTTCAAGGAAGGGTTTGATCACAGAAGGGTTACAATGGGGGATGCAGAGGATCATTGGAGGGGGGGGTGCCTGGGATGGGGGATTCATGGGAAGAAGTTCATCTGAATATACATGAACATATATAAAATTTTCCAAATGACCAAGGGGTGGGGCATGATCACAGAGGGTAGACAATCACTCAATAAATGAGGGAATACTGAATTCCTAGCCTGGAGAGCTCAGCCACATTCTCCAAGGGAGCTGCAACAGTCCCTTGAGTGCAGGGGCAGTGTCTGGCAAAAGAGGATGGTCCACTGATGGGTTCTTGTTATTGATGACTAGCCTTATGAGTCCTTGCTCTTGTAATTGAAACTTAGCTTACTGTTATGGGGTGCCTAAGGTTTGCCACCGGAGAGCCTCCTTGTTGCTCAAATGTGGCCTCTCTCTAAGCCAAATTCAGTATATGAATGCATTACCCTCCCCCCAGCATGGGACATGACTCCCGGGCATGAGCCTCCCTGGCAATGAGGGATTAATACCAAGTGCCAACTTGCAATATGACTGGAAAAAGACCTTGAATAAAAGGGGGAAAAGGTAAAGATAAATGAGTTCATGTGGCTAAGAGGCTTCAAAAGAGTCGGCAGGTTATCCCAGAGGTAAAGCTTATACACACCTCAGTAGGATTTCATAGATCACCAAAGTGGCTATCACCCCACACAGAGGGGCTCCTGAGGGCTCTGGAGACACCCAGGTCCTCTATAAGGGGGGATAGCTCCAGAGATTGATGCCTAATCACTGGGCTCTACTTTGGAATCTGTGCTCCTGAGAGTGACAGAGTTGGACTCAAATAAGTCCTCCCTGTACATGGTCCATCAGTCCCTTCTATTCAAACCTGTATGTGATGCTGGAGTTCATAGGTGTACTTCCAGAGACTGGAGACTCTGGCCTGCCCATGTGCCAGCTGTGCCTGGAATCTTGGTGGAGCTGCAACTGCTACTCTACAGCTCAATGGACTCACCCAAGTCACCTGGTGAGGAGACAATGATGGACAACAGACATCCGAGGGAATGGAGAGAGCCTGCAGCTACAGGCAGGATAATCCTGTCCACCATATCCATGGGATATAAGTCCACTTTCACCTGGAGGTGAAGTGGACATCACCATCCCAGGCTCCTCAGGACTGGGGGAAGAGCTATGGACTAGAGTGGACTTAATGGTATTCTGTTGTAGGCATATTGTGATTCAAGCAATGGAAGAAATTATAACAGTGATGTGGAGCCAGTGGCCACTAGATGCTTTCGGGTCAGGGAAGGGAAAAGCGGTTGTAATACAGGTGCTTTTTCAGGACTTGGGAATTATCCTGAGTGACATTACAATGACAGATATAGTCCATTTTACATCAGCATATACCATGCAGAATTGTGTGGGAGAGAGTATGGTCTACAATGTGAACTATGGTCCATGCTTAGTGGCAAAGCCCCAGGATGTGTATGTACATTGCAGGTTATGTGCCACACTAATGAAAGATGTTTATGTGGGATGTTATGAGAGGTGTGGGAGGAGGGGAACATGGAAATCCCTTTAATTTTTGTGTAACATTTATGTAATCTAAGCTTCTTTTAAAATATATATAAAGTGTGGCTGTGGGTCAAAAAACTTTTATTCACAAGTCCAGGCAGTTGATTTATGGGCCATGGTTTGCTGACTCCTAGTCTAGACTGAAAGTTCTATGCCTAAAAACACTTTACCTGATTTTCCTCACCAGTCAGTGCTCCATGAAATATATTACCTCACATACCATGATCCCATAAGAAAATGGGTTGAGGAAATACCAAATAGATATTTTTGTTGCTAAATAAGAATTCAAGTAATAGAGAGGAGAATAATAAAAATAAAATGGCCTTCTACATTGTTCCTGGATCCAAAATGTAAACTTATAAATTTTTTTCTCTGACCTTATCTTCAGACAGTGTCTGGAACTCACCAACCAGGGAACAAGAATGATGTAATGAGACTACAAGATAGCAGCTGCAGGAAAGGACCACCCCAAGTGGTTATGGATATACTTAGTGTAACCGTTGGGGAATTTGTAATTATGAATTCCAAAAATATAATTGGATCATGCCTGTAATCTCATCTGTTAATCTGTGCATGATTGAATTATGATTAGGGCGTTGACTGGGCCATGTCAGTCAGTAGGGCGTTGAGCCCCCCCCCCCCTGGTGGGTGGGGAATTGAATGTAAAAGGCAAGGCAAAGAACAGAGGAGAAGCAGTCTTTGAGAAGCAGCTTTGATGTTGGAAAGAAGGCCCCAGGAGAAGAGAAGCGAACCGTTTGCCTGATCGCTTACAGCTGACCTTGTGGAGGAACCAGGAGCTAAGCCCGGAGAGAAATGCAGCCCCGGGAAGAGAGGAAGCCAAGAAGCCTGAACCCTGGGCA